>JAGVVM010002319.1:0-31045 GCA_019149425.1 Psidium friedrichsthalianum
TAGTGAGAGGGTAATGTTAAAAAAATTTCATTGGCCCACTTTATCGTGAAATCTACGTAACACATATCTGTTATGCGTTTTATTCACTGGTGGTCATACTTTTGTCTGCGTGTGTTGCATTGTGCATATGTACGTTGTTATAGTCATTTACTTATATGTGCCCGAATTGGTCCAGTATTGTAGTCCAGATACGGGAAAGAGAATGCTAGAAGTTCAAATGTTTTCTTAATGGCACACTAATTATAGTGTCAAATTTCCCGCCGGGTACAACTTTTACAGGTGACCGACTAGAGGAAAAAATGATCCTTTAGGTTGCACCCCTGCCCACAATCCACAAAAATTATTACGTGGTTTTTTTTATTTATTAAATGTTATGTCTAGAAGTGCTTTTTCATAATTTAAAAAAGAAAAGAAAACAAAAAGTCCATTGGAGATTAAGAGTTGGGTTTTTATTAGGGGTGAGCAAATTGGACCGACCAGACTAATAATTTGGTTCTCGATTCTAGAGTGGTACGTGGTCTAGTTCCTTAAATTCTGGCCCCAGTTCCACTAGGGGCTAGGACCAGACCGGTGGAAATTTTTATTTTTAAAAGTAACTCCGTGTTTTGCTTCTTTGTCTTTTGCACTTCTCAGCCCGCTAAAATATAAAAATAGATAAGCGAAAGCGAATGCCCAAAAAACTAAAGACGATCACCAGTTAAATTACCCACTTTACTATGCTGCTTCGCAATACTCTTAAATTCACCAGCACCAGTCCACATCAAATTTAATCCCCCCGTCACACTGTCCATTGCTCTATATTGATACAAACTAATTGTAGATTCTCTCTTCCTCTTCCCATTGTGACCGTCCGAGTTTTCAATTGGATTAGCGCCAAAAAATGACTCAAAATTTTTGCGTCGCTCCGTTGAGAACTATTATTTGGGCTACTCTAGGATTTTTTAAAAATATGTAATCCAATTCGAGCTCGTTTACCCATGGATTGGATTCGGGTGTTTAGCATCTTAGGGCCTCACGTGAAATTTTTAGTGATTTATCACGTGTCGTTTTTCTGATACTTGATTCTATCAATGTCGAGCTCGATATCAAGTTCGACATGTGACCATGGCTTCGTTTAAGACGTTATATCTTTGATAATTATAGCAAATCAAATCATTTATGTAGGTCGATTTTTTTGGTGTCGTGCGCGCCGTTTAAAATGCAGAAATAATCTCAAGGGCACGTGATTAACTCAATTTCTATGGTTTTCGAGGAGGCATAATCTTTCATCACCAGTTCTCTAGTTTTCATCAATTTGTTGAGAAAAAGAATTGAAAAGAAAGAATGCAATATCGAAGTGAAAACATAAACCTAGGATCTTCAGACAATCAACAATTTGATTGCTCTTTGATGCTCGGACCAGTCGGCGGTGGTCTTTGCTCGCTGAGACTGAGAATACGAAACAAATGAATCCTTGCCACTGTGCTCTGCTAAGCCCAGCAGCCGCGGTCAGATCCGAAGCTTTTCTTCTCCAATCTGATCATCCATTTCCAAATGAGAGGAGCCATCGGAAGAAGGCTCCCTAGCTCCTTCACCCCCTCCTCCTCCCGACCCTCCCTCCATCCCTTCTCCACCTCCTCCCCCTTCGGCGGCGCGCGGCGCGGCGCGGCGGCGGAAGAGGCCGTGGCCGTGGAAGTGGCGCCGACGTGCGGCCCATCGCGCTTCGACTACCACTCCCGGAAGACCCGCTTCTGGCGAGACACCCGAAGCCGCGGAGGCCCCCCGCCGCCTCAGCCCAGCAGATCCGCCTTCGTCTGGGGTCGGCCGCGGGCGGAAAGCCGCTCCCTTCGTCTCCAGTCCTCCCCTCGTTCAACGCCTTCGCGCCGTCCATCGGCCGCGGCGAGTCCCATCGGCTTCACCCCTCCGCCGCCGGATTCTGCCGGTCCCGGGAAGCCCATCTTCTTCCGGAAGGAAGATGGTCCTCCCCAGTGGACGCACCAAAACCTAGGTCACCTTCTGAGTTTGCTGGGGCGGCAGCGGCGGAAGTGGGGCCACAGCGATCTCCCTTCCAGTATAAGGTCGGTTCTACAGGGTGCCGGCCGCGGGAAGCCTGTGCCAAAGCCGGGCCCTCAATCCCCACCGGTGCAGGAAGAGAACCGACACCGCCGCGCACGGCCGCCCTCGCCCCCGCGGATGGGTCGGGAGGAGGCTGAGAGGAGGGCTTCAGGTGTCACAATCATGTCGTTCTCGTTATTTGGCGACGACAAAACTTGTAGTTGTTTAATTGTGTTGCTAACTTGTGTTTGGCAACTTCAGGCAGAGGAGACAGTGGCGGTCGCAGTGGAGGCAGAGGCGGCCGAGGCAGAGGGAGGGTTCCGGGGCGGCCGAGGCAGGGGCAGCTTCGTGGAAGGGATTTGTGAGGACCGAGCAGAGAGAGGGCACTCCAGAAGGACTCCGACGAGGGCCACGGAGCTGGGCTTATCTTGGGGACAAGGCGGAATGGAGAGAATCTGGCAAGAGGATTGGGCTGAGAACATGAACAAGCTGTTGAAGCCTTCGAAGAAATTAGCGAGAGAGTGCTGCCTTCCCAGCTCATGACATCTATTGGATGCTTTACATACCAATCTGTTGGTCTGTCACTTCTCTTTGCCCTATAGTTTCTCTGTTCTTAACTGCATTTTCTAATGCAGACATATATAATAATCCAGCTACATGTGCGCGTGGAAATTTAGTGTTATAAAATGTTTGTGGCGGAAGTCTGCTGTATGTGTTCACAAGAATTACAAGCATTTTTTAGGAGCTGCAACTGAACTTGACCCGGGTTATTCATAATTCCTACCCTTTGTGTTCTGGATTTCAGATTGAGTGTGAGCCAGAATACTTGATGCATGAATTTGGTACAAACCCGGATATTGATGAGAAGCCGCCAATTCCTCTTAGAGATGCTCTTGAGAAGATGAAGCCATTCTTGATGTTATACGAGGGAATTCAGAGTCAAGAAGAGTGGGAGGTAATGCTGTTCTCCTGTAATAGATATTTCTAAGTTGTGTTGTGCATTATCGATGTTTGGTGCTGTTAGAGATTGGGACGTGGATAGAAGCTTGTGCTTTGGTGATAAAGTTAGCTGTAAGATGCTTCAAGACGAGGGATCTGCTTGCAACAAACATGATGACAATATATTGGAATGCATGGTCAGATTGTTTTCGTTATGTTTTAAACTGGTAATCGAGTGCAGAGACTAAGGGTTGACTGATTCTGTGCTTCAACCCTGCATTATATTATCCACCTGCTGTCTGCATCCTTCTCCTCCTCATCAGTATCTGTTTGCACAGCTCTCAATACTCTGAGAAAGGAATGACTTAGAAATTCATGGCATCCTCAGCTTCTTTTTCTCTTACTTGTTTATAGGAAGTCATGAAGGAATTAATGGAAAGAGTCCCACTGATCAAGGAGATTGTCGATTACTACAGTGGACCTGATAGGGTAACGGCCAAGCAACAGCAAGAAGAATTAGAAAGAGTGGCCAAAACTCTTCCCCAGAGTGCTCCTAATTCTGTGAAACGGTTTTACTGATCGGGCTGTTCGCTCTCTACAGGTCAGTGCTTTGCCATGTCATAATTCTATTTATGCTGCTGTACTGTGTGATTACCTTCTTGAATGCGTAGTCTTTTTCTCTTTTGTCAAGAATATTTTGCTTGTTAGCCTTTTTATCCTTGACAAAGTGAAATCCATAGAGATGCTTTGTAAAGCCCCTGAGCTTTGGGGTTATTGCAGATTTGTCCTTGATTTTTCGACCCTTGCACATTACCTCCTGAACTTTCATTTTGTGCAGCACTTAACACCCCCTGAATTTTTCTGCTTTTTCCAAAGGTATAAATGTACTTTTCTAATGCTTATGTCTGATGGTCTTACAAGATAGATTGAGTCTCGAATAAGAATAGAAGAAAACTAGATGAGAATAGAAGAGTTCATAGAGTAGAGTTGAGAAGAGAATTAGCTTGTAGCTATTTCATTCATCAGGTTGCGAAAACAGAAAGCCAAAGACAACTACGTAGGTTCATTGAGCAGAGATCCCAAACTGCTCTGTTCTTACATCAAAGTTGTCCTGAAATGAAAATGTGGCTAATGTGATTGAGAGAACTACCAATGGACTGTAATAATAAAAATAAGTGAAGATAGTATGTGTTGGGCTATCGTTCCTTAAGCAATAAGTGACCCAGGTCAAACAAGTCCCATTATAGTCCCATCCTCTTTTATGCAACCTCAAGGCTTAATCCCTCTTTTATCTTCTTAGGCTTTGCTTTGCACGTGAAAATGACACAAATGGTTAATGAACTTTAGTTAAATGTAAAATGTGGTCCCTGAAACTTTTGATGTATGTTCAATTTAGTCACTGTCAACATCAACATCACCTTTATCCTAAACCGGTTGGGGTCAGCGGTCGATGAACCCGAAGCAAAAGCATAAAATATACTAAAATAAAATCAAAGACATGGATACCCAAAAGTAAAATAAATAAATAAATATAAGAAAATATAGAAAGGAATAAACAGAGCACTCTGGAACATAGGAATCCCCCCTCTACAATACGAATAGCTTTTCTCCACTCCGTTCTAAGATAGACCGTACGCCAATTTATTTACCACTCCATTAAATCTTGTTTTACTACCTTCCCCCGAGTAAGTTTCGGCCGACCTCTTCCTTTCTTCATATTATGTTCTTGGTAACACACTTCGCTTCTTACCGGAGCATCTAGGGTCTACGGAGAATATGTCCAAACCATCTCAATCTATGTTCTCTCATCTTTTCTGCTATCGGTACCATTTCAATTTTTCGTCAAATGTCGTCATTTCTTATCTTATCCAACCTTGTATGATCACACATCCATCTAACATTCTCATTTCCACTACCCCCATTTTATGCTCATGTTGCTTCCGTACTGGCAACATTCAGCTCCGTATAGCATTGTCAGTCTTATTGTTGTTCGATAAATTTTCCCTTTAGCCTAAGAGGAATTTTGCGATCGCGCGAAAACCCTGATGCACTGCGCCATGTCATCCAAACTGCTCTGATTCTATGGCTAACATCCTTATCAATCTCTCCCTTCTTTTGCAAAATTGATCCCAAATATCTGAAAGCATTTTTCTTAGGTACTTCTGTCCAAGCATATCCACGGATTCTTGATCATCTCCTCTAGTCGTGGTGAGCTCAATTTAGTCACTGTACTATATGAAAATATTCGATGTTATTCCCGAACTTGAATTGGTGGAAGAATAACATTGGATATTTTCACATAGTCCAGGGATTAGATTGGGACCACACTGAACGAATTAAAAGTTTAAGTATCACATTGCACATTAGGATATAGTTTGGGAACCATATTGCATATCTGGCCAAAGTTTATTGACCATTTGTAATTATCTCTTCCTTGCCTGCACATTAAGAGCTCTACAGTGTCAAGAGTCCAAAACTGGTTCAATGTGCCTTCTAAAGTGATTCAACTGGTGCTTTCTGCTATCAAGAATTTGTTTGACATATTCTGGTTGCATATTGGAACAGTTGGAACTTTGATATTTGTTTCAACTTATATGTCCTTGCATTGTGCTAGGCAATGTCAGCATTAATGACAAAGAAAAATGTTTTTGATATATGCGACATTTGCCAATAAAATGCAGGAAATTGAAACAACTCTGCACGATGTGCAACCAAAGTTGGCATGTGTTTTTCTTCCTTAAACATATTGTTGAGGAGGTGTCATGGAGAATTGTTATTCTCCCAATTACTATTTTTCTTCTGGAAGAGAACTTCTGAAATGCGTGAAAAAGCATATTTTCAGAAACTGAGTTGGGTGAAAAGTTGATCGCAATGGAGATAGCTATCAAGAGACCATATATTGGATGAATTGAAAATGGATTTCTTGGTTTCTTCCTCCAGTCTTTATGTACACGACACTAGTTCTTCAAAGATGTCAGACGTCTTTGTATTTCCTTCGGACTTTATATAATTTTTTACTTTGTTTAGATGGGCTCTTGATTGATCTAGATTTTCTTTTCCCGTTTTGCTGGTGCTCTCGAACCTTTAGACCCCTAGAATTAACCCCCCCACCAATTACCATCAGGCCCACTCTCGTAAGGTCTTGATTGTGGTCTAATTGAAGACGGCAAGTTCCTTACTAGTCTTTTCTTCATATGTTTGAAAATCAATTTGACAAAGAAGATGATGTATATATGTCAGATGGTGCACCTTCATGATGATAGACTCCTACGAAGGTCCTTTCATGATCTCTAAAGAAGAAAATGTTATGAGCTACATTTGTAAAGGACATGTATGCCGACACCCTTGGCTTACGAGGAGATATGGAGAGATGCTTAATGAGTTTTCAATGAATAGACTTTAGCCAAAATACAGTGTTGTGATGTACCTCTATGACCTGGTGATGGATGAGCTCACTTGGCAGCGAATATTGTTCCTTTTGTTCTTCTTTGGGATGATGTTGTCTTTGGATAAGACTGAAATAAATTGAGACAAGAAGATTAAGTCATGTTAGAATTGGAAATTATTAATTCCTCTACTCAAGATGAAAGCTGAGAAACTAGATGCGAGCAGAGAAATAGGCAAGAATAAAGTAACTGTGAAAATGGGCTAGGACACTAGTATTTCAGCAGTCTAGTATCCCAAGTTCATTAACAGATAGAGATGGAAGGTAATCGTTAGCTTGGGTTAGATATTAAGTGGAGGGACAGATAACGTAGACATGCCAGTAATTATGATTTTCTCGTAAGACTGATTGAAAGTGTGTCAAAATTTAAAAGGGACAACATGATTACATCTTTTTTTTCATTTTCCAAGGCAAGTAAAATATTCAGGGTTTTCTCACTGAGGCCAAAATCTCACGAGTTCCAAGTTCTAATTGGAATTTATGGACCTCACACTCGATAAAAAGGCTTTCTTGGATTCCCCAATGCTTTGAATTCAAAAGGCCCTATTGGAGACATAGCATACAAGGAAGGAGAGTACACTAGCCGGCGCTGCTGGATGCTTTTGAAGTAAGAATACGGGGCAGTGTTGTCTGAAGAATAAGAGTGATTGGGAAAATTTGGCGTCACCACATTTCAATGATTTGGGGTGAGTGTTTTGAATTTTTTGGGCATGTAAACAATGACCGGCAGGATTTGCTGGTAAGGATGCGACTGTCTGGTGGAGATCCAAATGAAAAGAAGAAGAAAAGCATACTTTGTAATACTATTATTGTCAAGCTTTGCAGGAAGTACAAGGACTTTTAAGCTGAAACTCTAAATGTATACATTGAAATACTAATCCTACTGGGTGTGTGGTTCTTTAAGGTGCAAATTGTTGCTCATGCGGTGCAGGTCTGTAGTGTCGTATCTGTCCATCCGACGCATTGTTCTACTCACATCGCAGTGCTCCTAAAACTGGCTAACTTGTCCTGCCAAAGAACCAAGCATTGGGCCGTTTCAGTTTTTTACACCATCTGAGCAGTCTCTTGGTTGAAAACGGTTGGTCAGTTTTGACTGCTATTAGTTCTAATGGTGTCATAACAGGAGGACTTCAATGATTATTCAATCCTAAATACAACCTGAAATGTGGGCCTGATCTGAATGTCACTGAGACATTGTTTGGATATTGTGCATTTTACGATTTAAGATTCTTAGGTGGCTGCGCGATTGCGGGGATCTAGAATGTACATTAAATATACCTTTTTCCAAACATGTACATAATGTACAGTGCACAGTCACAGATGCCCCTATTTGACTGTGCGGTTCATGATTCTTGAAATAGAAGCTGCTTGCTGTTTTAGGCGAAAGGAAAGCACTGTTGAGTAGGGGAATGATTGAGGCAGTCCGAAGCTTGTATGAAGAGTTAGCATTTGGTTCCTTCTATGTTATTTTCATGTGTCAACTGTAATTATGTGTTGCTGTATGTTGGCAAGTCAAAAAGTTCTGGTACACTGGGAACATTATTTGAATGTCCGTGCCACACGCATTTTCACTTGAAGGTTTTAAAATGTTGTGTGCAACGGTTTTTTTCTTTTGATGATGATCATCCGAAATGCAGAGTAATCCTGGGTGGGGATTCGACAAGAAATGCCAGTTCATGGATAAGCTCGTGTGGGAGGTTTCTCAGCAGTACAAGTGAGACTCAAGAATATACTGAGGCTTCTTCACTGTGCTTGATTTCTGTCACCAAGTTGCGTCAGTGCCAGTTCCTAGTCAAAGTCAGGCTAAAGGTAGATTTCATAATGGCGATTTCTTTTGGAGTTGAACTCAGTTTCTCTCCTAGGCCGGCATCATCTCCTACTCGTTAATGTTGGATTTGTTATATGGGTTAACTTTATTTCACTGTTTTCAAGTTTAGACCAACGTTTAGTTAATAATAGCTGCGGTGTGGCGTTGTGAAGTGATCTCCTTGCGATTTCTGGAAACGAACTGTGTTATGTTGCGACGCGCGAAAAATCACGCTCACAGTCCCCATTTGCAGAGCCGGCGCTGTGCTATGTCTTTGATGGCAATTATGGACCAGTGACATGGCTTTCCCCCGCCGCTAGCACAGGGCTCTTTCAATGTATGCTTGGAGAAAGGAGTCGAGGTATTTACCAAAGATTAAAACGTTGTGGAGGACGGGTTTGCTGGTAAATTTTGAACTTGCGGGCGCCCAAGGGGATTGAATATCCGCGGTCAATGTAATCCGGAGGAGAAACCGGCTTTCACAAGTGCTGAGAAATTGCAAATGGCCGGGGTATTTCGTACGCGGCATGGCACAATACAACAGTCCGGTCCGAGCAGAGAAAGTTCATATGTTGTTTATATATTTTTTTTTTGGGGGGGTTTTTTGTTTTTTTTTGGGGGGGGGGGGGGGTGGGTATAAGGAATTTCTAGTAGTCTCCAAAGACATTATTTTACATGTCGATTTGTCCAAGTTCGTAGCGTTCGGATAAATGCCAATCTGCTTGAGTCTGCAGCATTCAGATGATCGAAGAAGAGGGCACGAAAGAAATTCATGGAAAAGAACAAAGAATCTGAACTTCCGATGCTGGCAACAAATATGAATTTCACTGAATTCTGTAGCCTCCCGAGTTACATTTCATCCGCTGAAAATCTGCCCTGGCAAAAGAGAAAATGGCGGTCCGACTCTACAACCGTCGTCCCTTCCGACACACTAGAAAGGTTGTGGTAATTCCATTTCGACGTTAAATATTCCGATCGATGAAGAAGACAGAACCATAATCATAACTCTCAAGAAATATACCGAATGAAAGAATTTTAAATTTTTGTGAGACTACTTCCGATCTGATCCACTCCGCTCGTATGTCATCTTTGACTGCAACTAACTATAGAAACTGTGTAGAAGGGGCGAAAAAAGTTACTGGATTTCATAGGTATTGAGCTTGTATTCTTCTCTGTTCTCTTCCCACCACGTCTTCGCGCGAACTTTCCCCAAACTGTTCGCGGCTGCATAAGGCGTTAAAGCGAGACACTGAGTATCGTTAGCACCACCGAATAAGCGCGAATAAGAATAGAATGAAGCTATGCCGTTTAGTCGTTTCGATGGCACTAGCGGTCCGGGACATGAAGTTAGCTAAGCTTGCAGTAAAAAAAAAATCTGCAATGGCAAGATTTTTTTTGTTACCTGAATCGTACTCGCCGCAGTTCCCTAGTTCCGTCGACAAGCTGCCTAATGGTAATGTACACGCCGGCTCATCCTCCTCGATCCACTCGGTCTCCACTTCGCTGGCATTGCTGTAGGAAACCGATGCCTCGTCCCTGGATGAGGTCGTGGGGCGAGACGCCTCCATGGAGGCCATCTCACCCTCCCGCCAGCTGCCGCCGCCCAGTGAGCGCTGGACCCCGCGTTGTAGTGGCGACACCTAGATCGGATGGCTCAGCTGGCGGGAAGTACCCTTTACTGCAGTGGGTTTCTGGTGACTCCTCGGCGTCCACTCTCGGGTTGCAGTCGGCAGCATCGGGCTTTCTCCCATCCTTGAGTATGATGAATCTCTCTGAAACTGAGAAAATTGATCTCTTAGCGATGGAGGACAGATATTTTCAATGTAGAAGCGAATGAGTAGGAGTCACAGCTCTGCTTCAAGCTAGTACCTCGTCTCAGATCGCCCCGGAGTGTTAAGAGCTTGCCGGTTGAATCTCTGGACGTTGTAGAGCTCCATGATCCGGTCATAGTTCTCCGCCCACCATCGCTGCGCTTGCCACTTGTCGAACATGTCCCGACTAGAAAATTTCGAAATCCATGACAACGTTAATCTCCATTTTCAGCAAAGATTACCAGTAGTTTTCGTAAGCGAAAAAACAAATTTGGAGGCGGTTTCTGAGAGAACTGAAGCTTAAGCATTGCCCTGCCCGTCAATACCTGAAGCGGATTCGCTTTAGGTCGTTTCCGCCATTTGGCAGAGACTCGAACGTTATGTGTACGCCGGGCTCGACCTGCGCCATCCATTCCTTGGACTCCTCTTCCTCCAGCACCACGTCGCAAGACTGCGCCGAGAGGGATGGTCTTCCTGGGGTGCGGTCTCCACCGAATCCCCTGGGAATCTCGAGTCCATCCTCGAGGTGGGATGGGCGACTGGGACCGTTGAAAATCCCAAGCGGGCGTCGAGCTGGAGCTACCCGCCTCCCGGAACGGGTATGGGACGCCCTCCGAGACCGTGTGTCGAAGTCCGGAAAACGCCGATCACCCTTCTTGTAGCGGGGCGAGCACCGTGCACGGTTTGCACTGACGATAAGCGCCGGAGAACTTCAACGCCATACCCTTAATCTGCAGACGGCGACGGCATCAGAGGGACATACCCCGCGAAATTCAACCATTTTGATCCGACACGAACATGACCCTCGATTTGTGTTTGGTCATACTAATTTTGACTGTCCAATAGTGACATGAAAGTGAATCTCGTTCTTTTCTTCCTTTTTGTGTTTTTACGGACAGGAATTCTCATGTGGGTCCACAAGAAAGAATAATGGGGGATTGCACAAAATCGGTCGCCACTTTTGTCTGGCCAAGTGCGGTGTATGCTTGACCACATGTTTGAATGCACAATCATAATCAAGATGGTTTTTTATTATCACCATAACAAATTCATGAAAGAATTAGGGGTGAATGGAATCATCACAAGATTCTGTCCCAGGAATTCAGGATTCGATTTGCCCTAAAAAAAAAAATTGAAGGGGCCAGAGACAAACAGCATCGAGTAGGAAGCGGAGATCCGCAAATCCTAGAATTGGAGTGTCCTCCAGCAGTCACGTCAGTGACATATGCTTCTTGGTCACCATAGGAATCATGATTTAGTACTGTTCGTTAACAGTATGGACCACTGTAGAGTGGGAAGTTGAGTTTTATTCTTTCTCTGTTTTTTTTTTTTGCCCTTTCAAATTTGTGTTTGAACCATTAGCAAAGTCTACCATTTCGAACTAAGCCTACGAAAAAAAAATTTTACACCCTCAAGACGAGCCTAAAGGATCCAAGAAAGAAAGAGAGCAAATGTAAAACCTCACAGAGACAATGGAAAGTTCGACCAAATGAAGGATTAATATGATGGTTGCCTAACATCAAAATATTGGCAGAAAGAAAGTCTTCTCCATTGTCTCCTTTTTTCTCCTATCAAAATATTTTCATTAGAGATCATAATTTTAACGATGCGGCTGGAAAACCTGATACAAGTGCATGGCAATAAGAAAAAAGCGGCAATGAAAGGGCGTGCAAAATTTCAAATTAATACTGGAAGTCCGAACGGCGTGATCAAAAGGGCTAGTTGGTACAGTGACCTCTATATTGTTGACTAAATTATCAGGCGAACTGTGGATCCACGGTGACTAATAGTAACATGTCGCTGTTACAAAAAAGGAAATTGGGACGTGTACCACACCCCTACGAGATCTAACCCGCACGACCTAAATTGAATTGTAATTTCAACCAACTTTGACATTTGGCACACGTTTTAAGGTAACAGATAAAACAACCAACATAATGCACTAGAGTCAGGGTATATACGTATGCATGCAGATGCCCAAACAGCGGGGCCCACATTCATCAGCCCCCTAAATAAGGGCGAAAAAAAGAAAAAATCATAAGTCCTCCGCCTACGGAATATCATTCATATTAGATATCACGTTCGTGTCGATGCGTAATGGTGATATAATCTATTTTATTATGCGATCACGTATAAAGGTAATTTTTTTCTTTTACTTGGGGGGGGGGATCGGAACATGATATTATTTATTATTCATGAAAGAGGGAAAAAAAAAAAAGAAAGGAAGGGGAAAACAAGTATAAAATATGCATTGAAGAAGACCAGCGGGAGAGAGGGAAGAAGAACCTGCGTGGTCAGGCTTTTGACGGCTTCTTTGGAATTCGGGGTGCCGCTCCCACGCGCCGCCGACCCTCCGCCCTCGTCGCCGCCGTCGTCCGCCATCTGCTTCGCGCAGGGTATGCATGTGAACATCCTCGCTCTGCTTTCGCACAATCAATGAGCTCCTGCATGTTTTTTCATTTATTTCGATCAGCCCCCTTTTCTTTACTCTTCACCCCCGCTTAAAAAGAAGAGAGCTTTTTCTCTCTTTTCGCAGTAGCCAAGATAAGGGATCGGTGAGGAGATTTAATGGGTAGCTAAAAGCAGCAAAAAACGGTAATTAGAGCGTACGGAAATTTTGCCCTGTTCGAGGAATTTGACGGTGCTTTAAAGGAAAAAAAGCCGAGTTATGGACGATAATGCCCCTTCCAAGTTCATAGTGAACGTCAAATTCTTGTCTTTACGTGCTTTCTTTTTGACAAGACTCGTGAGAACATTCTCATATCAATATTGATAAAACAGAGCAAAACCCAACCCACCAAATTTGAACAGGAAAGTATGGCTACTTAGTGCGCGAAACCGATCGAAATGGCCGCAAAAGATAGGGCTGGTTCATCTCGACCGTTAATTCTGTAAAAAAACTTGTATAAATTGAATGGAAAGAAAATTAAGAATTGAGAAAAAGGGGATAATCTGAAAAGGGAAACTAATCGAACCGTTTGAATCCATCGTATTTCTTGACAATCTCCCAATTAAATTGGTCAGATTGCAAAGAGAATGAACGCGCGGGGGGGGACAAAATGAGAAATTGAGAAGAAAATGGGGGTGGATCAAAGGGGGACGGTGGAATTCAAAGGGAAACAGATGGGCAAAGGATAAAGTGTAAAGGGGGGGAGAGGGAACAAAAAGGAAAAGATTGATCGGGATCAGAGCAGGGGACTGCGAAAATGTTTTCTTTAGAAACAGAATTAGCTGGTCAATAATTGAATGAGAAAAGGCCAAAAAAATAAAATAAAGCGAGTCATTAAGAGAGAGAGAGAGAGGTGCGTACGTGCTTTTGTTTTAATTGAAGAGACACCCCAGTGAAAAAGAACCAAGCAGAGAGCGAGAGTGGGTTAGGAGAGCCGAAGTTTCTGACAAGCCAATGAAAGAATAAGGAAATGCGAGATTTTTTATTAATAAAGATTTGATTTTGATTCTTTTATTGAATCGCCCGCTTCTTTATTTTTTCGGCTTCCCCTCTTTCCAGTAATGAACGCAAATCTCAGCCCTCCAGGGAATTGCAAAAGCGACAGGCAAGAGAGAGAGAGAGAGAGAGAGAGAGAGACAGACGGACATGAAAACAGAGGAAGAGAAAGAGAGAAGAGACGATAGAATCTCTTTTTCGTGTGGGGGGTGCGGATGGATGGACCAGCGAAAAGGAAATTAGAATTTTAAAGAGAGAGACAAAAAAGAAGGAAAACTATTTGTTTTGGGGCGCAACAAAGAGCTCAATGCGTGGGCTTGGTGTGTCGAGGACCGAAAGCAACCCATGAATATAGAGGAAAGACACGGTCAGGGAAGAAAATGTCCGAATCACTATCGTTTATAAGATGAAATGCAACACACAACGTGGGCAAAATAAAAGCACGAGCAACATCCCAGTTTCATATTGTCTGGTTTATGCATTTTTTTATTATTATTATAGTTTTGTAGATAGCAGAAAAGAAAGGGATTGCATCATTTACTATTCGAAAATGACTCACCGAAGCTAACAGCAGCTGTTCCTGTCCTTTTCTCAGTCTCTCCCTTCTTTTCTCCTTTCTTCTTCTTCTTCTTTTTTCCCTTTTACGTTCTCTCTCTCGCTCTCTCTCTCTCTTCAATGCTCTTCTCTTCAAAGGATCCGAATTTGGGAAGCTGAAAACAGAACCGAAACATGAGGGATGAAGTATTCGACAACCAGTAAACAAGCTCTCTAACTCTCTCGCACGCACGCTGGCCCAACCCCCAAAAGAAACACAGAAGCAAATTGCAAGAGAAGTAAAATCGTTGGGTACTCTCTTTCGAATCGGCGACAGTGAAAATGAATACTGAAGCAGTTCAAATCACGAAATGGGTCTGAATCAAAATCGACAAAGGAAACAAAAAGAGCAGATTATGGTGAACCCCCGTTTTGGAGTGCCAAAACAGAGCAAGCGATTCTTTACCTTCAGCAGCACACTGCGGAGCTCTTCTTCTTCGTCGTCTCCTCTCAAATGAAAGATTCAGAAGCAACTTTAAAGTCCCAGAGGGATCACCGAAAAAGAAGAACCCCTTTCCCCGTGACCAAGACGTGGTGGGCAATCGAAATCACCTCCGATTGTCTGCGTCTTCCACAAGCACCCAAGAAACAGAGCAACCCAACTTCGGTGTCTGTACAACGCCCGATGGAATAACGAAGCAAAGTCAGACAAGAATCCCAGATTTCGAACGAGCGAAAAAGGAAATAAATTTCCCTCGTTTTTGTTTTTGGAAGCTCCGGATTTCTCGTGAAGAGGATCCTTTAAAAAAAACGAAAAGAAGAAGGAAGAAATAATCGCAGACTTAGAGAGTCTGAGACGCAGAGAGAGAGAGAGAGATAGAATGAGAACAAATCGGGGAGGATAGAATTTATACAATCTAGGGGACGAGGGGCTCGACGGCGTCGCATCAATTGCCGTTAAACCAGACGGAAAAGCTCACGCCGGTGGGGGAGTGCTGTGACGGAATGGGACGGCACAGTTTTCGGTCCTGGACTAGGTGGACAGGGAGGGTCCACATGTCGAGGCGCTGTTTTGGTGAAAGGCGATCTCTTACGTGTGCGGGAAGCAGATGACATGGCGCTTTCCGATTGGGTCGTGCGTGACCCGGCCGTGGGAGCGGACGGCTGTGATTGGCTCCCGGAGTTTGACGGTTCGTGGGTTTGACCTGACCAGCAACAATCCCATCAAGGGTTTATTTTTTCTTTATTTTCGCCGGACAGAGATTTATTTGCTCTGGTAGGTGAAGCTTTTTAAAGGGGGAATGTTGGGATATTTTTGCAATTGTATACTCAGAAAAATGGAATGAAATGGGTACTCACACGCATCAGGTGTCAGTTGAAGAAATTTGAACTTTTAACTTTGGTCAATATTTATAGAGTCACCTTCACGGACGAGTCCATAATTCCCTTCTCATAAAGGGGGGCAAACTTAAATTTTTACTCCGAATTCGCAACAAATACAATATGAAAAAGCGACCGGAACTAATCACCCCTAATTCTGACCTATTTTCATGCAAATGCAAATCTAATGACCGGTGTCTATACTTAGCCCATACTCGGCCCAACTCATATTCCTAAACACTCATATATTTAACCAAATTTAGGAAACTCATATTCTGACCGAGAAGAGAGCAGGAGCATGAGATCGAGCGAGGGCAAAAGAGAATGAAGAGAAAGTCATTAAGGTGAGTTGGGTCTGAAAATGTATCACATTCACGACCCATTTATGAAACTATTTAACATCCATATTACATTTAAACTAATTTATGTCTCACTTATTAAATATAACCGATCCATATAACAAGTTAATCCATTAAATACAAGGTTTATGACCCATTTTGACATGTCTATACCGAGTTAACGCAAAACTATCTATCAAGAGAAGAAAAAGAATGAAATCACACCAGCAACATAAAATCCGGAGTACATTGGCTGGCATCTAAATGCTATGTACATGGGGCAGAATGTGGTGGCCTACCGATTTCAATTCCTTCTTAGCAGAGAGAAACACTCTGGCAGAATTAAGGAGCATCATCGGGCTACCCACCTTCGTTAGCCATTACTACCACATGATATATTTGTCGAATATCTATTTCTTTTTTGTTCTCGTTTGTCGAATATCTCATGGATGGAACTCCACGGATTCTTGCAGCAGCAGAATACATCTTGCTTTCTAGGTGAAGCCCTAGACCAGAAGATTTAGTTTACTTGCCATGCAATACAAGGAAGGAACTTATATCGTATCTCGAGGCTAGTCTGGTGCTTACTTAGCCAGGTAATCTTCATAATTCAAAACAAATCAAAAAAAGGAAAGAGCCAAAAAAAAAAATTGAATAACAAGAAAAAATAATGGAGAGATTTCGATCGAAGCAACGTGATTGAGAACATCTAGAATGTGGTATGTTATGTATATAGTAATGAGTACTCATAAATCGAAAGCGAAAAATCAAACGAAACATACATGCATTCCTTTAATGCATATGTTCATTGTCGAAGGACTAGATGGGAAAGCAATTTAATCATTTATTAGAAAGTGATACTGCTATTATGACTCTCGAGGAGAAAGATTATAGTGTAAGCTCTCTCTTTTCTCAAGTTATTAGGTTTTGAGAAGAAGAAGAGAGAAATAGTCTTAAGGTTTTATGAGCCATCTTTTGTAATCTTTGAATTTTCATAATAGATTCTACTTTTTTTCTCTCCGTAGTTTTTCTTGCGATGCTAATACTTGAATAGCCTCGACTTTGATGATTGCAGTTCCCGTAACCACATAATCGGACCGTTGGCATGACCTCGTGGCATATAAA
The DNA here is from genome assembly GCA_019149425.1 of Psidium friedrichsthalianum. Classification (NCBI taxonomy): domain Eukaryota; kingdom Viridiplantae; phylum Streptophyta; class Magnoliopsida; order Myrtales; family Myrtaceae; genus Psidium; species Psidium friedrichsthalianum. Next base: position 16,859 of record JAGVVM010002319.1, read on the forward strand.
ACGATGTGCAACAATACAAAACCGGTGCAAAATGCATTAGGGTTTGGACTACCTAACACGAGTAGGCATTGGTATTGGTCCAATTGGTTCCATTCGTTGATCAGTTTTCTGTCACCCTCTCTCATCAAATAGAGATCTCGATCGCCAAAATAAACTTGCTTGGGGAAATGGGTCTATCCAGAAAGAACCCTAGATTGGTGTGGTGATGATCAACTTATATTAAACTAATGAAGAAAAAGATGCCATGGCTCGTGGCCGGTAGGTACGTAGCCATTAAGGAACTGAATTTTTGCATGCATGTGGCATTACGTGGTAAAGCTAACCCTAGCTAAGCTAAGCTAAGCTAAGCTACAAGTAATCTATTTTTTCCCAGCCTAAGTTGACGAGGCCATGCAAATGAAGGACTGTTAATCTCTGTGCAACTTTTTAGCTGTCCTTTTTGGCTTACTCTTTTGATTAGTGTTGTCTTAACCTCCTTTTGCTTTTCTCAAATCTTGGGACAAAATGTTTGGTACGTTCTCACAACTACAATACTCCCATCTCTCTCCCTCTCCCAACAAATTATTTCATCGCTCACATAGCAATCTATGTCGACGTTCAAAATTTGAACAAAAAAGAAAAATAGGGATGTAATTGAACATTCATAAAAGAGTTAGTGATCCATACATTTCGTTTTAACTTTACATATTCACTATAACTTAAGCTCGTCCTATCCATATCAATCATGAACCATGCGCTTACTTTCCACCGAGTTCCTCCCAAATTCACCAATGTTTCTCAACTCTCGTGTGAATAATGTTCTTTTTCAAGAAAAGGAAAGCTTGCGGACTCTCTTTTATGGTCAAGAACACAGAAACTCCCAAAGCAAAGAGGAACATAGAAACTCTCCATAATGCCTGGCTAAGTACTGCTTTCTGCCAACCTCGGAATATAAACTTGCATTACTTCAGCTGACAATGATCATGTCTAAGTACACGATTCAAATGCAAAACTATCCACAATAGAAGAAACGCTTATACAGTACACAGTGAGGAGCCAAGAGCATGTTCCTTCCCTAACCAGTCTCCTCTAAAAATAAAAAATAAAAATCTCCTGTCATTCTTTTATTTTCCTTGGTTCAGACTTCAATAATGTCAAAAGTACATGGAATGGTCCAATACAAGGGTAAAGAGAGCGAGGTTACTAGGCAATAGAGAAGGCGGGAACAAGAGGAATAGTAGAACGAGCCTCTGAGGAGAAGGACCACGGCTCGTTTAAAGAATTCTACCAAATTTGATGTCTGAGAATTTGTGCATGCAAAATGGTTGGTAGGCTGACTGAATGGTCCAATCCGACTGCACGGGTGACCACCAACCATCCCTAGCCCCCACAGGCGAGCGTGATGGAGTGGAATCAACAAGACAAAACCAGTCTGTCACAAATCCGATTTGGATTGGATTTTGTACCCCAGATTCCCAAATCTCATCAATCAAAAAAATTTTGCCATTGCCACACGCACGCAGTATATACATACATACATATATATATATATAGAGAGAGAGAGAGAGAGAGAGATATTTTATTGTTATTTATAATCTTGAAAAGCTATTGCCCAATCCATTTTGGTTTTAATGTTGAGTTTAGAATTCTTGGCAAAACTTAAATCACAGGCTTAAGAAATAGAAATGATGTGTGTATACGGAGGCTCAAGACAGGCCAAAAGAGGAAGTCTAAACGACCTCACATTCCTAGGACTAGGTTTACATGTCCAAGCAATGTAGGACTAGTCCCTGCCTAAATGTCTCCTTTTTCTTTCACGAGGGCTAAATTATGCTAAAACTTTGATGTTAAACAGTGATGTCAAACTTACGGGCTTAAGGGACCGTCCCATTACACATTGGTCAAACAATCGAAAGGAATACTAGTGTACAACCACCATCGATCCTCTTTAACGACGGTTTATACTTATAAGTCGCTTCGCAAAAATTCTATCGTATGATACGGATTTTGAGGTGTCGTGGAGAGAATTGGATGATGCGATCCACTCTCATATCATCAAGTCCGCCCAATACAAGAAAAGTGGCCGAGAGTTGGAAAATCAAGTCCACTTCGGTCTTGATTTTCATAGCAAACGCACACTTGACATATATACACTCAAACATAAATATATTTTCAATAGCGTCATCGATATAGTGAAATGGACTGTGAGAATAATCGACGAATTCGAGCAATGTAGGGTAAAATAAGTTCTTGCGCCAACGGTTGGTCATATGAGCTTCATGTAAGAACAAAAACTCCATGGGCCTAAATTTTCCTTTTCTCTGCCCCCTTTTTTCCTCCATGGCGTGACGGTCTCGCCAGACTAAGAAAGAGAGGCAACTCCCAGACAGTGGGTATCGCATTGGTCAGAGAGCTCAGAGATAGCATTAGTACGGTAACCAGACAGATTAGCTACTTATTACCGGCTATGACCGGTGACTAAACGAGGGGGTCGGCCTTGGCAGTGTGGAGTTTCTTAGAGAGATGTTGCAGGTTGTTGTGGGTTGTCAGTGAACCAAGCGAGACCCAAATCGACTTTGGCCAAAGAGATATCATCATCGTGGGCAAGCCAAGCCCTTCCCCTTGGTCGTGCTTGTGTGTTGCTTTTAGTAACTTTAAGCCACGCACACACTCTGCTTCTTTATTCCTGGGGCTAACCTGTCTAAAGCAAAGAATGGTTGGAAAAAAAAAGTTCAACCCCTTTCTCTCTCTCTCTCTAGAATGTGTGGGAGGGGGGGGGAAGCAGAGCTTTAGCAAAAGAGGGTTTTGTCATATAAGATCTTCTTAACCAAGAAAAGCATAGTCAAGGTCCAAAGCAATTCCCAACCCTCTCCTCCGCTCTGTTCTACCCTGATTTCTGTTCCTTTCTTTTTGTTTTTTTTTTCTTGGGTTGCCCCTCTTTTTGGTTGATGAGATGATTCACTGCATAACACCCAATAATTCAAACACAGACTTCTTTTCCCTGCATTCGTAACCCTCTTTAGGCGATGTGGTAAAGAGCGAAAGAACCATTTCCGAAAGTGCTCTTTTGTCATAATTTATGACACATTATGAGCTGTAAGATATGCAGTGCTATAATGCTGTCTTCGGGGTAATTTCTCTCTCTCGCTTTTTTGGATTGTTGGAAGGGGAAAAAAAGGGGGGGTCATTTACAAGTGCATCAAGATCACCCTTTGGAAATGTCCAGGACCAATATTGTCTGGAGCAGTTGTTTATTATTTAAGGGAGAACGGATGATGATGGCATCTCAGCATCAAAGGGGATGGTTTGGTGCTTAACGGCTCGACAAAGCATTTAACCTTATTGCAGTACTTGGTTTTGATTGTTTGTCAATCATAGTCCCGAAGATGAGGACAAAAGTTGTTTTGGAGGGATGTTAGTTTTTGTCTGTTGCGGGGGGCCACAAGTCCAAGTTAGAGAAGCCACACACTCTCTCTCTCTCTAAAATTTGGGATTGGGGTTGGTCAAGAAGCATGAAAGAGAAGGGGGGGTTTATGACTTTATGGTGGATTAGACTTGTTTAAACGTTGGGAATGGGGGGGTTTTGGTGGATTAGATGGATTAGACTTGTTTAAACGTTGGGAATGGGGGGTCTTTGGTGGATTAGACTTGTTTAAACGTTGGGAATGTTCTGTTCTGTCATAAAATACTGACTGGTGACTTTAAAAAGTGATTAAAAAGTCATTCAGCAGTAATCAACCCTCTTCAAAGGTTGGCCCCCAGGACAAAAGAAAGAGAAAATCAAATGAATCCTCTTCAAAGGAAGGAGATCTAATCTCAATCCCCAAGTCCTTCAACCTTTCCCCATTTCCAAGGCTGGATTGCCCCTTTTTTTTCGTTACACTTGCTTCTTTTGATTTCTTGTTCCAGATTTTGTCTTAAGGTGGATTGAAAAAACCCCCCCCCCAAAAAAAAAAACACCCTGCGCTTACCCATGTTAAAAGAAGAGACCAGGTGTGTGTCCTTGCATGCTATCCAAGCTCTTTTTCCCAACAACGCAGCCGTACCACATCTTTATACGTTTGGATGGAATGAAGCTGCCATACGTGAAAACATCAGACTCAGACATTGTTTTCTTCTCCTGTAGTTGTTCAAATTAAAGGACTTTTTGTCAACATCTCATTCATGCAAGAGTGCTTTAAAGCCTTACCTAAGTGGATCCCTGTCGGCCTTAACATAAGCACATATAAATACAAATTGAAAAGGATGGCAATGATCACAAACCATGAATTCTAAATCTTTTCTTTTCCCTTTTTAATGAATTCGTCGTGACTCATAAGTTTAGCAACTAACAACAGCGAAAACGTCTATGAAGTAGAGAAAACAAAGGGGAAGTCAAACTCGAAACCTCAAAACTTTCATCTGCCAAATTCTGAACGTCTCTTTCGTGGATCGATGGATTGAATCATACATGTGATGTGTTGAAGTTTGTTTGCAAAATAACAATAAAACGCCCTTACTTCATCCGCATAGGACGGAGGGGAAATTGCGAAACAATTTATTAGTTAGAAGATTATCATAGTATTTCAAATAGAGAAATGAGCAAGTGGGCTAGATTCCACTATACTTGCTTACGAGTGTGCGATTATTAGGCGCATGCAGCATTAATTACCAATTGTATTTTTTACTTTTTGAAATTATAATAGTAATTTAACTGTAATATCCTAGCGAAAATTGTTCACCTAGGAGTAGTGGCTATTTTTATTAATGTAATTTTGAAATTTTATTTTTGCCTAATGGTCATTCGGCATTCTTACAAACTTTGAAAGGTCACAATTTTTTAGACATGACTATTTTGGGACGTGAAGAGTTTGCGCTGAATTTAACAATTTTTAGATATGAAAAGTTGCATTCTTTTCAAATGTTATGATTTTTATGATATTTTCGGAATAACATGTCTATTCGCAAAGATTTTCACTAATATATATATATATATATATATATATATATATAGCGATTTTGCTCATTTTTAACTACTACAACTTTCATTTTTCGTTTTTCTCAAAGAAATACAACATTTTTCTCTAATTGTTTCCCTTGATAGATACTGAAGAAATATCAAAATTGTTATCTGTGTATTTTGATAGATATCTATTAGAAACCATTAGCAACATTGTGGGGGAAAATAAATCCTTAAAGAGATTGTCATCATGTCTCAAAAATCCGATTCCACTTCATTACATTCTTGACGGTATTTTCTAACATATTTTACATAGGCACTGTGTAAAATAAATTCCATAAGCTAGGAGGATCTGTGTAATATCACATGTGTTTCAATTAAACTTAAACATTGATCACTCGACCCAGTGGGTATTGTTCGAGCAATTTGCACGACCTAAATCATTTTTAGTCCCTTATCTGCTTTGGGATCAACGCATCTGAGTGCAACCAACAGAGCACATGTGATTTGTGTTGGAGAAATCCCACATCAGAGAATAAATGTAGTGTATGGCAGTTAACATATCCTAGTTAACTAATAACTTATTAGTTTAAACTTTTGAATGATGATGAGTTCAACTGGATATGTTAACGGGTTCAACTGGATGTGTTGACGGGCTCGAATTTGGGCTTCCTTTTGTCGATCTCCTCAGGTGATGGTATTACGCTTCTACTACAAGCTTCCTACCAAACTGATATCAGACGTCAAATCTATTTCCCTCACACATGAGTGAAGGATTATTAAGATAAACGTATGAGTTGTACTAGAAATATTCCACATTAGTGACTTGGTGTGCAGTTAATATATATTTTAGTTAGCTCATAACCGTATGTCTAATTAAATATGTCGATAGATCGAACTTGAGCTCTCTCTTGGTGATCTCCCCAGATGAATATCAAGCTTCTACTACACGCTTCACTTGATTGGTTGGGTCCACAACTTCTTCTGCTCTCCTAGTTTTGATCATACTTGTAGCAACTCAACAATATTTACCTACCATAAGTGGTAGCGCACTATTCCATTAACTTGACAATCATAGGAAACTATCGTGGGAACAAACCACAATGAAGTCTATCAGACTTATACAACATCAAATCTCAATATTGCACACATGGTAATATTTCCGCTTCAAAATCAACCTCTACAATATCAAATCTCAGCATTGCACGCATGACAACATTTCTACTTTAAAAATCAACTTTTGGCCATAATTTAATTTTTTTTTACTTCAGAAGCAAAAGTTGATTTTTTTAATTTTGCTCTAGAAGTTAATATTTGATCAGAGAAAAGTATTTGATAACATGACAAAATTTTTTCTTTTGGAATAGAAATTCATTTGGTAGAGGTTAAAATTTCTACTTTTGAAATATTATTAACACAAAATTTTCTACGAAAAATTATTGGTCATAATCTAAAATGCATGTTATTTAAGAAAAGTAAAATGCAATACTGATTGATCAACATATAATTTGCCATTTAATTATTTCATACATATGGGGAGCAATTTTATGGGGAAAATTCTATTAATGAATATAATAGTTGAGCTGATATGTCAACACTAAAAGTATGGGTAGTTCCAATGCTTTCTCACTTGTGGCTCTAGCGTGGTTTATGTCACGATGGACACAGTAAATAAAATTTTTTCGCGCTTAAACCATCTCTAGTTCAGAGGTGCATCATGATACATTTAGTAAATCATACTATTAGACGAGTTGATTCATGACAAACAGCAATGTTTTCCAATAATTTGGTCTGGTACTTGCTGAGAACCTAATGAGAAATTTCAAGTGAGTGCATTTGAAAATAACATTCACGAATCATGCATGGTGCTTTGAAGGGTGTGAAGAATACAGACAAATAGAAAAATACATGCATTTTGCCTTCTCAACATCAAGTTTCCTTACTTTCGAGAGTCTGAGAAACACGACAGAAGACTCAAGAAGTTCAAAGATGACAACAACAATAGTATAATTGTGTTTTTGTGGAATTGCTCTGTCCACTTAAATATATTTGTGGGATACCATTTAACCAACTTAGCGTTAATTGCTCGATCCACTTTGCCATGATTGAATGCCATTTAACCAAATCATGAAACATTTATTTCTTATAATTCGTTAAAAAAAATGATATTGCTAAAACACTTCCATGAAATATAAAATTAGTGAAAAATTATTCTAATTTTTTATTCTTTAAAAATGTTTTTGAAAAATTATTTTTAATTTAACGGACGGCGGTCATCGGTGGTGGATTGTCTCTTTTTATTTTAATTTTTGGAGAGAAGGAATTTTTTTTCTTCAGAAGAAAAAAAATTACTTCTCTCCAAAATTAAAATTAAAAAGAGACAATCCACCACCGATGACCGCCGTCCGTTAAATTAAAAATAATTTTTTTCAAAAAAATATTTTTAAAGAATAAAAAATTAGAATAATTTTTCACTAAATTTTATATTTCATGGAAGTGTTTTAGCAATATCATTTTTTTTTAACGAATTATAAGAAATAAATGTTTCATGATTTGGTTAAATGGCATTCAATCATGGCAAAGTGGATCGAGCAATTAACGCTAAGTGGTTAAATGGTATCCCACAAATATATTTAAGTGGACAGAGCAATTCCACAAAAACACAATTATACTATGTTGTTGTCATCTTTGAACTTCTTGAGTCTTCTGTCGTGTTTCTCAGACTCTCGAAAGTAAGGAAAATTGATGTTGAGAAGGCAAAATGCATGTATTTTTCTATTTGTCTGTATTCTTCACACCCTTCAAAGCACCATGCATGATTCGTGAATGTTATTTTCAAATGCACTCACTTGAAATTTCTCATTAGGTTCTCAGCAAGTACCAGACCAAATTATTGGAAAACATTGCTGTTTGTCATGATCAACTCGTCTAATAGTATGATTTACTAAATGTATCATGATGCACCTCTGAACTAGAGATGGTTTAAGCGCGAAAAAATTTTATTTACTGTGTCCATCGTGACATAAACCACGCTAGAGCCACAAGTGAGAAAGCATTGGAACTACCCATACTTTTAGTGTTGACATATCAGCTCAACTATTATATTCATTAATAGAATTTTCCCCATAAAATTGCTCCCCATATGTATGAAATAATTAAATGGCAAATTATATGTTGATCAATCAGTATTTGCATTTTACTTTTCTTAAATAACATGCATTTTAGATTATGACCAATAATTTTTCGTAGAAAATTTTGTGTTAATAATATTTCAAAAGTAGAAATTTTAACCTCTACCAAATGAATTTCTATTCCAAAAGAAAAAATTTTGTCATGTTATCAAATACTTTTCTCTGATCAAATATTAACTTCTAGAGCAAAATTAAAAAAATCAACTTTTGCTTCTGAAGTAAAAAAAAATTAAATTATGGCCAAAAGTTGATTTTTAAAGTAGAAATGTTGTCATGCGTGCAATGCTGAGATTTGATATTGTAGAGGTTGATTTTGAAGCGGAAATATTACCATGTGTGCAATATTGAGATTTGATGTTGTATAAGTCTGATAGACTTCATTGTGGTTTGTTCCCACGATAGTTTCCTATGATTGTCAAGTTAATGGAATAGTGCGCTACCACTTATGGTAGGTAAATATTGTTGAGTTGCTACAAGTATGATCAAAACTAGGAGAGCAGAAGAAGTTGTGGACCCAACCAATCAAGTGAAGCGTGTAGTAGAAGCTTGATATTCATCTGGGGAGATCACCAAGAGAGAGCTCAAGTTCGATCTATCGACATATTTAATTAGACATACGGTTATGAGCTAACTAAAATATATAACTGCACACCAAGTCACTAATGTGGAATATTTCTAGTACAACTCATACGTTTATCTTAATAATCCTTCACTCATGTGTGAGGGAAATAGATTTGACGTCTGATATCAGTTTGGTAGGAAGCTTGTAGTAGAAGCGTAATACCATCACCTGAGGAGATCGACAAAAGGAAGCCCAAATTCGAGCCCGTCAACACATCCAGTTGAACCCGTTAACATATCCAGTTGAACTCATCATCATTCAAAAGTTTAAACTAATAAGTTATTAGTTAACTAGGATATGTTAACTGCCATACACTACATTTATTCTCTGATGTGGGATTTCTCCAACACAAATCACATGTGCTCTGTTGGTTGCACTCAGATGCGTTGATCCCAAAGCAGATAAGGGACTAAAAATGATTTAGGTCGTGCAAATTGCTCGAACAATACCCACTGGGTCGAGTGATCAATGTTTAAGTTTAATTGAAACACATGTGATATTACACAGATCCTCCTAGCTTATGGAATTTATTTACACAGTGCCTATGTAAAATATGTTAGAAAATACCGTCAAGAATGTAATGAAGTGGAATCGGATTTTGAGACATGATGACAATCTCTTTAAGGATTTATTTTCCCCCACAATGTTGCTAATGGTTTCTAATAGATATCTATCAAAATACACAGATAACAATTTTGATATTTCTTCAGTATCTATCAAGGGAAACAATTAGAGAAAAAATGTTGTATTTCTTTGAGAAAACGAAAAATGAAAGTTGTAGTAGTTTAAAAATGAGCAAAATCGCTATATATATATAATATATATATATATATATATTAGTGAAAATCTTTGCGAATAGACATGTTATTCCGAAAATATCATTAAAAATCATAACATTTGAAAAGAATGCAACTTTTCATATCTAAAAATTGTTAAATTCAGCGCAAACTCTTCACGTCCCAAAATAGTCATGTCTAAAAAATTGTGACCTTTCAAAGTTTGTAAGAATGCCGAATGACCATTAGGCAAAAATAAAATTTCAAAATTACATTAATAAAAATAGCCACTACTCCTAGGTGAACAATTTTCGCTAGGATATTACAGTTAAATTACTATTATAATTTCAAAAAGTAAAAAATACAATTGGTAATTAATGCTGCATGCGCCTAATAATCGCACACTCGTAAGCAAGTATAGTGGAATCTAGCCCACTTGCTCATTTCTCTATTTGAAATACTATGATAATCTTCTAACTAATAAATTGTTTCGCAATTTCCCCTCCGTCCTATGCGGATGAAGTAAGGCGTTTTATTGTTTATTTTGCAAACAAACTTCAACACATCACATGTATGATTCAATCCATCGATCCACGAAAGAGACGTTCAGAATTTGGCAGATGAAAGTTTTGAGGTTTCGAGTTTGACTTCCCCTTTGTTTTCTCTACTTCATAGACGTTTTTCGCTGTTGTTAGTTGCTAAACTTATGAGTCACGACGAATTCATTAAAAAGGAAAAGAAAAGATTTAGAATTCATGGTTTGTGATCATTGCCATCCTTTTCAATTTGTATTTATATGTGCTTATGTTAAGGCCGACAGGGATCCACTTAGGTAAGGCTTTAAAGCACTCTTGCATGAATGAGATGTTGACAAAAAGTCCTTTAATTTGAACAACTACAGGGAGAAGAAAACAATGTCTGAGTCTGATGTTTTCACGTATGGCAGCTTCATTCCATCCAAACGTATAAAGATGTGGTACGGCTGCGTTGTTGGGAAAAAAGAGCTTGGATAGCATGCAAGGACACACACCTGGTCTCTTCTTTTAACATGGGTAAGCGCAGGGTGTTTTTTTTTTTGGGGGGGGGGTTTTTTCAATCCACCTTAAGACAAAATCTGGAACAAGAAATCAAAAGAAGCAAGTGTAACGAAAAAAAAGGGGCAATCCAGCCTTGGAAATGGGGAAAGGTTGAAGGACTTGGGGATTGAGATTAGATCTCCTTCCTTTGAAGAGGATTCATTTGATTTTCTCTTTCTTTTGTCCTGGGGGCCAACCTTTGAAGAGGGTTGATTACTGCTGAATGACTTTTTAATCACTTTTTTAAAGTCACCAGTCAGTATTTTATGACAGAACAGAACATTCCCAACGTTTTAAACAAGTCTAATCCACCAAAAGACCCCCCATTCCCAACGTTTAAACAAGTCTAATCCATCTAATCCACCATAAACCCCCCCATTCCCAACGTTTAAACAAGTCTAATCCACCATAAAGTCATAAACCCCCCCTTCTCTTTCATGCTTCTTGACCAACCCCAATCCCAAATTTTAGAGAGAGAGAGAGTGTGTGGCTTCTCTAACTTGGACTTGTGGCCCCCCGCAACAGACAAAAACTAACATCCCTCCAAAACAACTTTTGTCCTCATCTTCGGGACTATGATTGACAAACAATCAAAACCAAGTACTGCAATAAGGTTAAATGCTTTGTCGAGCCGTTAAGCACCAAACCATCCCCTTTGATGCTGAGATGCCATCATCATCCGTTCTCCCTTAAATAATAAACAACTGCTCCAGACAATATTGGTCCTGGACATTTCCAAAGGGTGATCTTGATGCACTTGTAAATGACCCCCCCTTTTTTTTCCCCTTCCAACAATCCAAAAAAGCGAGAGAGAGAAATTACCCCGAAGACAGCATTATAGCACTGCATATCTTACAGCTCATAATGTGTCATAAATTATGACAAAAGAGCACTTTCGGAAATGGTTCTTTCGCTCTTTACCACATCGCCTAAAGAGGGTTACGAATGCAGGGAAAAGAAGTCTGTGTTTGAATTATTGGGTGTTATGCAGTGAATCATCTCATCAACCAAAAAGAGGGGCAACCCAAGAAAAAAAAAACAAAAAGAAAGGAACAGAAATCAGGGTAGAACAGAGCGGAGGAGAGGGGTTGGGAATTGCTTTGGACCTTGACTATGCTTTTCTTGGTTAAGAAGATCTTATATGACAAAACCCTCTTTTTGCTAAAGCTCTGCTTCCCCCAACCCCCTCACACATGGCGATTCTAGAGAGAGAGAGAGAAGGGGGGTGAACTTGAATTGTTTTGTCCAACCATTCTTTGCTTAAAGACAGGTTAGCCCCAGGAATAAAGAAGCAGAGTGTGTGCGTGGCTTAAAGTTACTAAAAGCAACACACAAGCACGACCAAGGGGGAAGGGCTTGGCTTGCCCACGATGATGATATCTCTTTGGCCAAAGTCGATTTGGGTCTCGCTTGGTTCACTGACAACCCACAACAACCTGCAACATCTCTCTAAGAAACTCCACACTGCCCAAGGCCGACCCCCCTCGTTTAGTCACCGGTCATAGCCGGTAATAAGTAGCTAATCTGTCTGGTTACCGTACTAATGCTATCTCTGAGCTCTCTGACCAATGCGATACCCACTGTCTGGGGAGTTGCCTCTCTTTCTTAGTCTGGCGAGACCGTCACGCCAATGGAGGAAAAAAAGGGGGCAGAGAAAGGAAAATTTAGGCCCATGGAGTTTTTGTTCTTACATGAAGCTCATATGACCAACCGTTGGCGCAAGAACTTATTTTACCCTACTTGCTCGAATTCGTCGATTATTCTCACAGTCCATTTCACTATATCGATGACGCTATTGAAAATATATTTATGTTTGAGTGTATATATGTCAAGTGTGCGTTTGCTATGAAAATCAAGACCGAAGTGGACTTGATTTTCCAACTCTCGGCCACTTTTCTTGTATTGGGCGGACTTGATGATATGAGAGTGGATCGCATCATCCAATTCTCTCCACGACACCTCAAAATCCGTATCATACGATAGAATTTTTGCGAAGCGACTTATAAGTATAAACCGTCGTTAAAGAGGATCGATGGTGGTTGTACACTAGTATTCCTTTCGATTGTTTGACCAATGTGTAATGGGACGGTCCCTTAAGCCCGTAAGTTTGACATCACTGTTTAACATCAAAGTTTTAGCATAATTTAGCCCTCGTGAAAGAAAAAGGAGACATTTAGGCAGGGACTAGTCCTACATTGCTTGGACATGTAAACCTAGTCCTAGGAATGTGAGGTCGTTTAGACTTCCTCTTTTGGCCTGTCTTGAGCCTCCGTATACACACATCATTTCTATTTCTTAAGCCTGTGATTTAAGTTTTGCCAAGAATTCTAAACTCAACATTAAAACCAAAATGGATTGGGCAATAGCTTTTCAAGATTATAAATAACAATAAAATATCTCTCTCTCTCTCTCTCTCTCTATATATATATATATGTATGTATGTATATACTGCGTGCGTGTGGCAATGGCAAAATTTTTTTGATTGATGAGATTTGGGAATCTGGGGTACAAAATCCAATCCAAATCGGATTTGTGACAGACTGGTTTTGTCTTGTTGATTCCACTCCATCACGCTCGCCTGTGGGGGCTAGGGATGGTTGGTGGTCACCCGTGCAGTCGGATTGGACCATTCAGTCAGCCTACCAACCATTTTGCATGCACAAATTCTCAGACATCAAATTTGGTAGAATTCTTTAAACGAGCCGTGGTCCTTCTCCTCAGAGGCTCGTTCTACTATTCCTCTTGTTCCCGCCTTCTCTATTGCCTAGTAACCTCGCTCTCTTTACCCTTGTATTGGACCATTCCATGTACTTTTGACATTATTGAAGTCTGAACCAAGGAAAATAAAAGAATGACAGGAGATTTTTATTTTTTATTTTTAGAGGAGACTGGTTAGGGAAGGAACATGCTCTTGGCTCCTCACTGTGTACTGTATAAGCGTTTCTTCTATTGTGGATAGTTTTGCATTTGAATCGTGTACTTAGACATGATCATTGTCAGCTGAAGTAATGCAAGTTTATATTCCGAGGTTGGCAGAAAGCAGTACTTAGCCAGGCATTATGGAGAGTTTCTATGTTCCTCTTTGCTTTGGGAGTTTCTGTGTTCTTGACCATAAAAGAGAGTCCGCAAGCTTTCCTTTTCTTGAAAAAGAACATTATTCACACGAGAGTTGAGAAACATTGGTGAATTTGGGAGGAACTCGGTGGAAAGTAAGCGCATGGTTCATGATTGATATGGATAGGACGAGCTTAAGTTATAGTGAATATGTAAAGTTAAAACGAAATGTATGGATCACTAACTCTTTTATGAATGTTCAATTACATCCCTATTTTTCTTTTTTGTTCAAATTTTGAACGTCGACATAGATTGCTATGTGAGCGATGAAATAATTTGTTGGGAGAGGGAGAGAGATGGGAGTATTGTAGTTGTGAGAACGTACCAAACATTTTGTCCCAAGATTTGAGAAAAGCAAAAGGAGGTTAAGACAACACTAATCAAAAGAGTAAGCCAAAAAGGACAGCTAAAAAGTTGCACAGAGATTAACAGTCCTTCATTTGCATGGCCTCGTCAACTTAGGCTGGGAAAAAATAGATTACTTGTAGCC
>JAGVVM010002320.1:0-43565 GCA_019149425.1 Psidium friedrichsthalianum
GGAAGAAGTCGACACAATGGCCTCCCACGTGCGGCGGAACGACGAGAAACAGCCCCCCGCCCCCGCCGAAGATGAAGAAGCGGAGGACCTACGCCACCGCCCGGCCCGGGCAACGTGACGGCCAGACCGGCCGCGCGGTCGGTGAAGCTGAGGAGGGAGCCGTCGACTGGGGCCAGACGACTTGAACCGGCGCGTGGAGGCGTTCATCAGGAACTTCAACGAGCAGATGAGGCTGCAGCGGCAGGAGTCCCCTGAACCAGTTCCAGGAAGATGATCAATCGCGGGGCCGGCTAAAGTTAAAAGAGAAAAAAAATTTCGAATTTCCGTTGGGGCAGAATGAAACCTAAACGAATCGCGGTGAAGTCGGCCCCATTATCCCTTTCTGGGAAAAAAGGAATTAGTGGGCATACTTTCTTGGTCCCTGAAAATGGTGGGAAGGGAGAATGAACCAGTTGGAGAGGAAGTAGTTGGCATGAGTACGTCTGTGAAAAGGCCCTAAGCTTTAATTTCAGGTATTAATTATAGAACGGGTCGAGAAGCCAAAAAAAAAAAAAATGAAAAGGACTCTGATATTTCCATTGCAAAGTCGTCTTCTTCAAGTCCACATCGGTTTTGGTTCTCCTTCTCAACCTGGGATTGGTCTGGTTTGGTGCTTTAGCATGATGATGAGGACACCTTAGGGGCGTGGATTGTGGGACTCACACACCCTATTGCCAGAAAAATAGATGGTAGGGAAGCCGTAGATCGTGGGCGGCGGCTTCATTTTGTGGTGGGTCGGGAGGGTCATGGAAGGAAAGTACCTTTTTTTCTTCACTTGTCTCAAGTCAATCACCTTCTGTGGAAAACAATTTCATTTCTTAAGGTAAATTTACAAATTTTCCAGTTGGGCACTCATATTTTGCACGTTCCTTAGCTATATCTAATATAAAATTCTGGAAATCGGGTGCATCATTCACAGAATCATTTAATTTTGTCTAAAGACATTTTTTTCTCGTAACCGCTTGTTCGCCCAATTTTTGTGTTTCATCTGCTTTCTCCCAGAAACTGGGCCTGTCGGGAGTCCGCGGAGACAGCAGATTCATTGGGCGAACCAGCGTTACGAGAAAAAAAATGCTTTAAGAGGGAAAATTAAATGCTTCTGGACTGATGCACCCGATTTCCAGAATATTAATATTAGATATAGCAAAGAACGATGCAAAATAATGAGTGCCCACCTGGAAAATTTGTAAATTTAACCTTAAGAAAATGAAATTTGTTTTCCACAGAAGGTGATTGACTGAGACAAGTGAAGAAAAAAAGGGTACTTTCCTTTCCATGACCCTCCCGACCCACCACAAAATGAAGCCGCCGCCCACAATCTCCGGCTTCCACTACCATCTATTTTTCTGGCAATAGGGTGTGTGGAGTCCCACCAATCCAACGCCCACTAAGGTTGTCCTAATCATCATGCTAAGAGCACCAAACCAGACCAATCCCAGGTTGAAGAAGGAGAACCAAAACCGATGTGGACTTGAAGAAGACGACTTTGCAATGGAAATATCAGCGTCCTTTTCATTTTTTTTTTTTTTGGCTTTCTCGACACGTTCTATAATTAATACCTAAATAGAAAAGCTTAGGGCCTTTTCACAGACGTAAACTCATGCCCTAACTACTTCCTCTCCCAACTGTTCATTCTCCCTTCCCCACCATTTCTTTCCCAAGAAAGTATGCCCACTATTTCCTTTTTCCCAGAAAGGGAAATGGGGCCGACTTCACCGCGATTCGTTAGGTTTCATTCTTGACCCCAACGGAAATTCGAAATTCTCTTTTAACTTTAGCCGGCCCCGCGATTGATCATCTCCTGGAACTGGTTCAGGGACTCCTGCCGCTGCAGCCTCATCTGCTCGTTGAAGTTCCTGATGAACGCCTCCACGCGCCGGTTCAGGTCGTCCTGCCCCAGCGACGGCTCCCTCCTCAGCTTCACCGAGCCCGGCGGCGGGCTGGCCGTCACGTTGCCCGGGCCGGGGCGGGTGGCGTAGGTCTCCGCCTTCTTCATCTTCGGCGGGGGCGGGGGGCTGTTCTCGTCGTTCCGCCGCACGTGGGAGTCCCATGTGTCGGACTTCTTCAGGTGCCTCGCCAGCGGCATCGCGCGCCCGTCGGTTATCGTCTTCCACGTGCTCTCCAGCGTGTCGTGCCGCTTCGGTCTCGAGACCCGCAACGGCCGCCCAACTGCATCGAAATACCAGAAAATCGTCGTTCGCCGTTGATGGAGTTTCGAAATTAGAAGTTCGAATAGAACAGACGTAGAGAGAGAGAGAGAGAGAGTGTACCTTCGGGACTTGACTTGGCCGACTTCCGATGACCGAACCTCGACGAAACGGGCTGCTTTTCTCTCCGATCCTGGTTCGGACTCAAGAACGAGAAATCCCAAGAATCGTTTCTCAGCAGCGGACTCGCCGATTCCGGAACCATCGGATCGTCACCGCCGCCCGCAGCCGCCGCCGCTTCATCATCCGCTTCCGCCTCTGCTTCCAAAGCCCCAGCGTCGGCTCCGCCATACGCGTCATCTACAACCTTCACCAATCTCGCATCGTAGGCATCGCTGTACACGCCGTATCCCGCCCTCACGACCTCCGGCACCTTCAGCTCCTCCGCCGGAGCTCGAACCACCGCTTCGGCCGGGGGAGCCGCGTACTCAGCCGCGGCGAGCTCCGGCACCCAGTCATCCGCCTTGTGCTGGAGCTTGGAGGAAGCGACTATGGAGATGATGATGCAGTTTATGAGGATGTAGAGGTAAGGGGGCCTGAGCCAGGTGAGGAAGAGGCCGTAGATGGAAGGGACTTCAGAGGTGACGAAGTCGGTGATGGCCGGGAGGGACAGTTTGAGCAGAACCGTCGCGGACAGGACGAGCGTCGAAGCGAGCAAGACCTTGAGGGACAGCAGCCAAGTAGCGGTCGGACCGTTGGAGAAGATCGCCATTTTTTGAACCGATTTCGAGAGTTTGAGGACCGAATTGACAGTTTGTATTAACAGAGAGGGAGAGAGAGAGAGAGAGAGAGAGAGAGGAAGAGGAGATTTAAAAGGAGGGGATGGCGAGGAGCGTGTGTTGGGAGTAGTGAGCGGAGAGAGGAGTATAAATACGAGGAGAGAGAAAGCCAGAAGCATGCCTATTTTCCTTTTTTTTCCTTTTTTTTTTGGCAATCCGGCGAAGCTCGAGCATTTATTGGAAATAGTAATTCGCATAAATGGGACATGAGTATTTTATAAGGTGAATGACATGAAAGATCTCAAATTGATATATTTTGATTTTTTAAAAATTAACTTTTTTACACTAAAAAAATCTCAAACTGGTGCACCTGTGATAAATTTATCCTGCTATCAAAACCAAAAACTAGTATACTCGTAATAAATTTACTCCAAATTAATTTTTAATTATAAAAATCTAAAATTGATACACTTATAACAAATTATCTCAATTATTTTATTACTACAAAAAAACTAAATCAATACACCTTATGACAAATTTACGTCCGTTAATTTTCGTAAAAATGGGTTAATACAAAAAAATTCAAATCGTCCACTTGCAACAAATGGAGGGTAAAATCTCAATCGGTACACTCAAATTGCCACGTGTCATCTACCAAAAAAATTTGATAGTAAAATTTAATAAAAACTAACAAAGTTTAATTTATCACAAGTATACCATTTGAGATTTTTCGTGATCAAAAAATTAGTTTGGGAGGTGTACTAGTTTGTATTTTTTTTTGTAATCAAGAAAAAGTTTGGGTTAAATTTTTTGCTAATATATTAGAGGTTTTTTGTTGCATTAAACCTATTTTATAATTGGTGCGCGTGTGTGTGTTTTTTTTTTCTTGTCCAAGAGAGAGAGTGGGGTAACAAGTAGTGACGAACGTAGATCCAAGGTAGATCCCGAAAACTGGGATTGGATTAGCAATTTGCGCGCCAATTCCATCCGATTCCAGTGAGAAACAGTCTGGTCCTCCATCTCAAAAAGGGCACCGACACTGTTCGATATGGTTCCAAGGTCAGGGTACTATGGTTCCAAGGTCAGGGTACTAATCCGGATTGGCTAATTGATCCTAGATTGACCCTTGACCAAACTCATTTGAAGTATGCTTGTTGCTTGTTTTGCTTTTAGTTGGTTAGAATTTGAGGAATTTCTCGTGGATGAACGATGAATGAAGTTCTATAATTAATATCTTATATTTCGTGTTTTGAACTTTTTATAGATTATTCCATTTTGCGAGTTCATCTTTGATGAGTGGGTTACTTTTGCAGGTGAAGAATTATAATGTTACTTTAGCTTTCATTTCGCTCCCCGTGATTGATATGTCGCATCATTTCGTGTCTGGTGTAGGAAAGATGATTGGGGTTAGCCGAAAGAAAGCAAACCGAAACGAAGCCTACAGCCCTCGGAGTCGCTTAATTCCCCTGTGCGTTGTTGGCTCCTTTTGGGGCTCAAACTTTCGCATGCTCTCTGTCTCCTCCTTCGTGATCAATGGGAGGCACGTGACGATTTGGCCGTCGGATCCGCGGAATTTAAGGAAGAGAGCGAGAGCGTGGAGGTTGATGGCGGCTTCAATTATGAATGACAGGATACTTGATGTCGTCCCCCGGGATGGTCGCGCCATGTGTCGCCGTGCCGAGGCTGCCACGAGGAGGCTCGCGGAGGAGGGAGGGAGGCTGTACCGTGTGCTTCGACATTGGCCGATCTTGGGTTCTCTCACTCTCTTCTCAAAGGTAGACCGGTTAAATAAGTTATTCGGGTCGGATTGAAAATAGTCCGATCCATTGCCTCATTTTCTTATAATCCGACCCATATTGTTGAAACACTTCCATATTAAACCAATTCGGATAATTCATACCCAAACCGAGATGAGAGGACGGAGCAATCGAGCGTGGGATCGAATAAGGGAAGGAGAGAGTTATAAATATCAACTGGTTCTAAGTAAATTGTGAGCTTATATTATTATGGGAAAAAGACACTTTTGGTGCCAAAAATTATTTAAGGAGATTACTTTGACGCCAAAAGTTTCAATCGGATCACTTTGGTATCAAATCGGAGACAAAAGGATCACTTTGGTGTCTCTGGTGAAAAATTTCAGCCATTCTCATGCGTGGCATTTTTAATTAATTTTTGAATTTTAAGCGGTATTTTAAAAAAATGAAGTCCACGTGGGACTTCAAAATTTAGGAGAAAATTTAAAAGTAGATTTAAAAAAATAAAAATTAAAGGAAATTTTTTAAATAAAAAATTTATTTAAAATAAATTGAAATAAGCTAAAAAAAATAAGCAAAAAAAGCTATAAAAAAAATGCAGAGGCAACGAGGGCTTGCTGTAACCCTCGTTACTTGATGCGATCTCCCTTTTTTAATTTTTAGCTTTTTGTTAATTTTTTAGCTTGTTTTTCAAATTATTTTAAATAAAAAATTTTAATTTTTAAAAAATGCCACAACAAACTTCTGGCGAGCCATGTCAGCGTCATATATTAATAAAGTAGGGCCACATCGTATTTTCAGCTGACCAATTCGAACTTGACACCAAAATGATTGTTTTTTAAAAAAAGAAAACTTGATATTAAAGTGATCCGATTGAAATTTTTGGCGTCAAAGTAATCTCCGTATATACCTTTTGAAACCAAAAGTATCATTTTTCCATATTATTTTAAATTTTGTTGTTCCAAGCTTATTTATTGAATAAAATTAACGCATATAACAATTCAACCAATCAAATATGAGTCAAGAGATCAGTTTATAATGAATTTTAATCGGTCTACTCGGAGGTTACAGCAAACTCCAACCAGCCCTTGCTTCAATCAAATTTAAAAATTTAGAGTCAATTAACTAAATTTCTTCTCTGTCTATTATCATTACGGAGGGAGGAAGCAACTGCGGGTGTCAGAAAGGAGCACGAGACATTAATCCCAGGTCGGAGAGGCCATGATGACACGATGGTCCGACCGTCAACCCCGGCGGCGTTTCGGGATCCAATTGGTTGGACGGGGATGGGATCGGCACGTTCCCCTCACCTCACTGGGCCACCTCCTCACCGACCACGCTTTCCGACACAGGCTGGTGGCGGCGGCGGGAGACCTGCACTGAAGGGAGTGTTTGGTGTTCACTAAAATAAAGTCACGACTAAGATCCCCCGCTCGTGACGCAGGGTGATTCAGATTCGCGTTCTATTTGTAAATAAAACGGGAAAAGAAAAAAAAAATCAAAAGATCTCCATTTGTATAAAGAGAACAATCAAAAGATGAGCTGGAAAATTCGCCAGCCTAAATTCTAGGGGAAGTGCCCAAAATGCAAAGGTAGTCCGAAAATCGAATTGTGCGAAAGTAGATTACCCAGATTGTGTACCATATAGAAGTTCATGAGACCTGTCGCCAATTCGTTGTAAATAACCGTAGGGAATGTTCATTATTTGATCAAGCAAACAAGGAGCTGAGCTTTTTCGCGTGATTTCGATTCTCAAAGGAAAATACACGTAACATTACTCCCTTAAGCAACCGGGGTTCGCGAGTTCACTTCGATGGGAACTTAGTGCTTTATAGATCTCGCCTTTTGATGTCGAGTTTAAATCCATCCTGATAGGTTCACTTGGGACTCACTGAATGCAATGGAGGGCGCCCTGCTGCACTCTTCCGGAGGTTCATCGCACTTGACGCTGGTAAGGACGACGAGGATTCTCCTCACGGCCATTTAAAAACAAAAATGATAACAGTGAAAAGAAGAAGAATTACTCCTCGAGATTGGGAGAATTACCCAAAAAGGTCATAAACCTATTGCAATTTTTTCAATTCAGTGTGTCTTTTTTTTACCAATTCAGTTTTAAACCTTTTGTATTTGTACCAATTCAGTTCATCCAGCCAATTTTGGCCAGAAGTACTGATGTGGAACTTCCAACGCTGACGTGATAATTTTTTAAGAATGTTTACTATTTTTTTTTGAACTTTTTATGATTTTTTTTTCTTTTATTTGTTTTATCTTTTTTTTTCTTTCCCTGTCTTCTTCTTCCTTCGGTTGATCACTAAGGTCTGGCGACCGGCCTTGGGCAAAACTCACTTGCACCTAGCGAGGCGCAACCTCGCCTAGTGACGGCAAGTTGCCAGCCCTCACAATATATCTATGACTAGGGGTGTGCAAATTGGACCGGATCAGAAGGGTTGGTCTGGTCCTTGAGGGGACCAATTCGGTCGCCACTCTCAATAAATGGGATCGATGACCGGGCGATCCGATCCCTGATTCATGGTGGATGAGACCGAATTTGACCGCTCGAAATTGGACTGTCCAAATATATATAATTTTGTGTATGTGTGTACATATAACTAGAAAAAAGAATTAGAAATGTTTAGCTTCAAACAAAACAATGCAACTTCTTGGTCTTCACTTATTGAACCAGGTTCAGCATTTTTCTACACAGGAGCTTCTAGAGCTACAGCAACAACATTTGGAGCCACATGCTTGGATGGTTCGTGAAAAGTATCAGACAAGCACCTTACCTAATTCAAAAGCATAAGTAAATAAAAGTCTATAATAGAATTTTAATATAAGTACTACAGTAGGTTTAAGATAAAAGCACATTGCGCTCCCCTATACCAGGATGTTGAGCTAAATCTTTCATTGAAGCATCCATGATACGAGAAAGAGACTAAAAAAATGGGAATGCCATACCTATAATCCTCAACAAAAGGATAGTCTCCAACTACATTTATTTGAAATGAAATAAGAAAATTCGGAAGAATTTCCAAAACAGAACACAAGGCATATCCCAAATGTAGAATCAAGGGTGACAACATTTGTCTTATTGATATGTCGAACTGTTGTTAGAGCATGAGTCAGCTAGAGGAAAAGGAAAGATTTTAGCTTCACCAAATGCAAACTTAAGAAATAAAGTATAGATTCTCCCACATATCTAAAGCAAATATCTCTAAAGAATTGAACTCATTAGTCATGCATGTGTTCCAAGGGTTAGATTTTCTTTAAGAAACTGATATTAGCGACCCCTGGTCTTGAAATGTGGGGATCAGAACTACCGGGATTGGATTGGCACAAACCATGCGTACCCCTATCTACAATTGGCTAAAGGAAGAAGACGATAGGAGAAAAAATTGCCACATCAACGCCATGTTAGCGATTTTCTGTCAAAATTGATCGAATGAACTAATTGGCATATATGCAAAAGATTTAGAATTAAATTGAAAAAAAAATTAACATCGAATTGACATATAGTTCAAGATATTTTTTTGATAACTTTTCTTCTGTTGGGGTCTCTAAAGGTAAAGACAAATGGTACGAATAAAATAGACTATGCAAAAACTTCTCATCACAAGTTCCGATTAATTTGTAACTTAGTGGGGAGTGGGGACAGACGCTCCTGGAAACTGTAATATGTAAGATCAGAGAAGGACAAAAAAAAAAAGAGGAAAATTGTCGAGGGGACCAAAGAACCAGAACTTCTCCAGCATGTGCATCATTGTGTTGGGCCACAAAACGTTCTTATTTTTTTTTGTCGTGAAACATGGACTCAATCGAAGAACCAAAACATGTGTTCGGTGAATCAAATCAATCGAACATAGTCGCTAACGTGGTAAAGATCCCCCCCCAAAAAAAAAGACAAGATTGATCTCAATGTTGGTCTCAAAAATCAATCTACATTGTAGAGTTTAATTTATTGTTAACACAGGACCGAACAAATGCCGCAAGATCGGCCCGAGACCGTGCGATTCTTTCTGGTGCAGTGACCTAACTCGGGACCGGTGAATACTCCGACCAATAAATGCTTAATGCATTCGATACGCAAGTGATGCAAATTCAATAGGGTCGGTTCTCGTTCAGCCTATTTCTTGCCACGCAACGCAGAAATGGCTTCATCGGGTCAATTGGTGTGCCAAATCTCCCTCTTCCTTGTGGGCTCGTCAACACAAATTTCTCTTCTGCGAATTCAGTTTTGTCGCTGAATGCCATTAACACAACCAATCGCGTTCCGTTAAAGTCCAATCCAGCTTGCGACGACGCGAACATGAAAGTCGTTTTCGCTTTCCTCTTTTGTCACGCGCCGGATCCTTTCCTGATTTGATATCTGTTGTGATTATACGGCTGGATTTGATTAGGAGGTTGGAATTATGCCCGATGTGTGAGGTCATAGGAGCTCAGATTTTGTGGCTAACATTGAAGGCTGCGACAAGGAAGAGCCGCAGTACATGATGGTTTTCGCTTGAAGGAGAATATAGACTGAAGAAACAGGTGATGTTCCGCAAAGAAGAGAGGAAAAAGAATTGGACTTTCTTCTAGTTAAGATGCTGAGAACTTTTGGTCCGCCGCTATCTACAAAGATTTGCAAGTGAAAATGAATCACTTCCTCTTCTTGCTTGGCTGTTATGAAGGCGACCCGGCTTTTTTGCGGTGCTAATGGACTCAGAAGATAATTAAAACCACATGAGGCCGTAGACAAGTGGGACCCGCACAATCAATGGCTTTGATAGACCCGATTCACATGAATTTTTTTTGGATTCAAACAAGTCTAAGCCGGTATAATAGCATCGTGTAGTAGTATTTGTACTATAGTTGCTCTCAAGCAACCCTTTGTCAATTTTCGTTAAGTAACTTCTAGGGGCTATGGTTAATGGTAGGATTTAAACTGGGTAAGATAAATTTCTTCACCTAAATAATACATGCATTGTACCATGGTTACGTGAACATTTTTTTTGCTCAAATGACAAAGGACACTAGGAGCCAAGCTCGAAATCATAGCTTGCATGGCTTTTGGACACCATATTTCTCAAAGGCTCGCTAAAGACAATATGTACATCAATTGGACCTTTTCCATAAGCTCTTCACAGGAGACCTATTCTGACCATTTCGTCCACCCCACAAACGCTCGCATCTCTCCCTCGACTCTCATCACATAAAGATCAGAGAGCGCCCACCACTCCAATCTCTAAGCAGTGCACAACGTGAATTGCGTTTCAAAGATGGGCAACCCAACGAACGGCAGCTCTGACCTTCCAAGGTACATGGCAAATCATCGCGTCCGTACCTGCCGCCTAGCCTCTGGCGAAGCGACGCGTGTCCCTGTCTCAAGTTTTTTTAATTGGTCGAAATCCAAAATCTCAAGCTGTCGCGCCTACTTTCGGTGTTGAAAGGTCCATGTTTCGACAAGCCCTAGGGCCTAGGCTATTGACTCGATGGTACCAAACCAGTGGTGGCAATGGGCTGCCAAATATGGGCACGTGGCTTGGGCGATCATTCTGGTGTAGCTTCCTTCTGTTGGTAAGGCCTGTTTGGGTAAGACTATTACATTACTTAATCAAATATCCTAACGAAATGTCTATAAATTGACTAACCAAGATTCAAGAAAGAGGACCAGAGAACTTGCCTAAAGTGTCATTAAACTTGCGTTCAGACACTGATTGTGGTGAATCCTATGTGAAAGTCATTATGTTTCCAAAATTTCAGTCTTGACCATGCAATGATATGTTCCTTCAGCATATCAATCTTTTCAATCCATGCTGCAGCTTCTATGCTGATTCTCTCAACTCACAAACCAAGCAAGGAACCCAAGCAATAAAGAGAAGGAAGAGATTATATATCTAACAATCCAGGAGAGGAGGCTTCCATGGATATTTCCCTTTGTAGCGCAAGACTTTAGGGACCAGAGGCAAACATAGAACCACACCACAATGTCAGACCTATGATTTCGACAAACAAAAATAATACAAGTAACATGTTGGTTTCGAGGATAAGATTCAAATCAATATGAGCTACTTTTTTATTACTCAAAAGGGCTACCCATACAAATCACCACTCAATACATGAACGGGAAAAACCAAATTGCCCTCAACAAATTGCTTATGATCCATGCTCACAAAAGAAGTTCCAAGCACCGTCCCCCTATAAAATGCTTAATCTCTCTGGATTGTATAATATATGCATTTGTGGCCTACTCACTGTTTTGAGAGCATCCCATTGGTTAACGAAGAGAAGTCATACTCTTTCCCAGATTGTGTTGATGGAGAAGAAGATGCAACAGTGGGAGTCGATTGATGGTTGGTAACCCCGGTGGACATAAGACCATTGACGTTGATAGTTTGCCCCATGGTATACATGCTGCTTGAGGCCAACAGGAGAAGAAATTAACCACCATAATCATACAGTTTATACTCTCGTACAGTCAAAAAAAGCATCAAATGAGATACATGCATGAAAGCAACATACTATAATAAAACAAGAGCAGTAGTGCCAGGGTAGAAACTGAGTAAGCAACAGAATGTAAAGTGCAGACTGCACTACCGGATTCCATCATGAATGATTTAGACAAGATAATTCATTGTCCTTTGGAAATTCTAACAAGTCCATATACAGTGAAATTCAGCTTTACAGTGCAGACTGCAATACTAATCATATGAAACTCGTGCAAAGATGATCCTTTCGTGATCAAGCCAAGTTAATGAGCATCGTTTGAGAATAGAAACCAAGGTTTCTGTAAATCAATTTAGATTTATGCTAGGAAGATCTACCATGGAGGCTATCTTCTTAATACGACAGTTGATGGAGAGATATCGAGAAAAGAAAAATGACTTACATATGGTGCTCATTGATTTCGAGAAGGCGTATGATATAGTTCCAAGAAAAGTTTTGTGATGGGTTCTTGAGAAGAAAAAAGTGCCCTTAAAGTATGTAGAGGCAATCAAGGATATGTATGATGGTATACCACATGTGTGAAGGCCTGTAATGGCACATCAAGTTATTTTCCAACCACAATAGGTTTACACCAAGGTTCGGCTTTGAGTCCTTATCTTTTTGCACTAGTTATGGATGAGTTAACAAAAGATATCCAAGATGAGGTGCCGTGGTGTATGCTATTCGCAGATGATATTGTGCTTATTGATGAGACCAGGGCTAGGGTTAGTGCTAAATTAGAATTATGGAGAAACACGTTAGAGTCTAAAGGAATTACATTAAGTTGGAATAAGACGAAATACATAAAGTGTGAGTTCGCCACGACAAGAGGAGGAGATCAAGAATCCGTAGATATACTTGGACAGAAGGTACCTAAGAAAGATGCTGTCAGATATTTGAGATCAATTTTGCAAAAGAGGGGAGAGATTGATGAGGATGTTAGCCATAGAATCAGAACAGGTTAGATGAAATGGCGTAGTGCATCCGGATTTTTGTGTGATCGCAAAATCCCTCTTAGATTAAAAGGAAAATTTTATAGAACAGCAATAAAACCTGCAATGCTATACGGAGCTGAATGTTGGCCAGTACAGAAGCAACATGAGCATAAAACAGGGGTAGCAGATATGAGAATGTTAAGGTGGATGTATGGTCATATAAGGATGGAGAAGATGAGAAATGATGATATTCGACGAAAGGTTGGACTAGTACCGGTGGCAGAGAAAATGAAAGAACATAGATTGAGATGGTTTGGACATATTCTCCATAAACCCCTAGATACCTCGATAAAAACAGAAATTTGTTATCGTGAACATGACATGAAGGGAAGAAGATGTCGGCCAAAACTTGCTTGAGGAAAGTTGTAAAACAAGATTTAATGGAGTAGGAAATAGATTGGCGTACGGTCTATCTTAGGATGGAGTGGAAGAAAGCTATTCGCATTGTAAAGGGAGAATTTCCTATGTTCCAGATTACCCTGTTTAGTCCTTATTTATTTATTTATTTTATGGTATTAATGTCTTTGCTTTTATTTTAGTATATTTTATACTTTTCGCTTCAGGTTCATCGATCGCCAACCCAACTAGTTTAGGATAAAAGTGATGTAGACGTTGATATTGAAATTGATGATGTCAAGGAGAGGGAGAGGGGATATAGTCATGGGATAAATCATCACTCTTCAGCCTTTGGCAAGCTCACCTCATTAATTCTTATGACCATAATGTGCACATTGTATCCTAGATAGCAATTACGTGCACAAGATGTGGGTTTATAAGATGCTCAATGAAAATATTGCAGGTTCTTTTTTAATTATTTCCTACTTGGGAATCCATGTGAATACCCCCTAATCTTCGACCAAAAAAAAAAAATCCTAATCCAGTCCACTTTTTAACCACTAAACCCGAATATAGGCACAATCACTTTGGCAATTTCTACTTTCTAAGGCAGATGTGATCCAACAGATCTGTCATAGGAAGATGTTTCCTTGAAATCTCCACACCGTCTATGCCCCTTAGACCCCCTGAAGATAGATAATTATCAACAAGTCATGTTAAAGGGTGCTCTCAAGTATTTGTTAGGCATACTCTCAAAGAAACGATTCGGTTGCCGAAACACTCCATATCAAGACAAAAGATTAGTGTTCTGATAATACTTTCTTAGCCAGCTCCCTAAGGGCAGTCATTAGTCAGATCCTTGAAAACAAATCCCATGTAAATATTTTTCCATCCCTATTAATCATATTCTGAAGAGGAAAAATAATATATCTTTTATGTTTACTTGGTTGGAAAAGATTCACGTTTCTGTAGGGAACAGGTAATGGGTCTGTGAAGCAGAGTTTTCAATGTAACACCTGCACACAGAGTCACTCATTTCAAGAAAAAGAGAACCTATTGAGGCTGAGCTAACAAGGACATGTGTGTGATTAACAAATATAAAAAGAATAAATGTTGAAGTGTTGACACAATTTGTTAGCTGAATGCTATGAAGCACTCTCAAGGATGTGCTTGTTTTGACATAATAGAGCACCACTTATCAGCAGCAGGGGAGACAAAGGTATTGTCAAAACGTCACATGGAAAGATCTGCATCTGAACTCATTTCACAACGAAGATACAGACAAGCAAAGTTTTTGAGCTGGGATTCATTCACATGTGTAATCCCTATTCGGTTTAGTTGATGTTTCAATCAAGTTTTCACGGGCATGTGAAGTTTAGTAGCATACCTTGATGTCAAATTGTTTGTGAAGTTCCCCAACGGATGTGGAGTTGGCAGGTTGCTTGTCTAATGATAAAAATAGATATGACGATCAGAAACTAACTGTGAAAAGCTCAAGCAATTAGAGTAAGCCTCATTGTATCATACCCGCATGAGTGCCTGTAAATCTGCTTGTCCGCCTATTGGGTATGTGTTTCCTGGAACTTGTTGACCCATGTTGGACCAGTTCATCATGGGGTAATTAGTGCCATTTGAACCAGGTTGCTGTGTAGCACCAAGAACTTTTGGATCTACACAACCAGATTTCGCTGCTGCAGCCATGAGAAAGGACTGCTGCTGCGCCAGCAATGCAAGTTGCTGTTGATGCATAAAAAATGGCGAAACCATGTTGGACTGCAAATACAATAAACCATCTCACTGTCACATATACTGTTCCAACACACACACAATAACAAGACTACAGAAACATAGGAAGTAAGTCCTAAAAAGGGTCTGGTCGACAGTTCCATATAGAGATTGGCAAATGTTTTGCATTGTTCATATCAAACCTAAGACCGCCAACATGCGTACCTAACTACCTGGAATATAAACATTTAAGTTCAAATGAAATCAAACTGTCAAGCGAGATTGGAGAGCATATGGGTTAAAGAATTCATTCAAAATAAAGTGATCAAGCATATACCTTCTCAAAAAGACTCATTATGTCATTTTTCACATCTTTCTGAGGTTTCTCTGAAACTGAAGGCACAAGAGTAACGTCCTTAAAAAGATCCTCAAAGCCAGAAGTGGACTGAGTGCTACTTTCAACAGATTTTGACTGATTGGACTTTTCTCTCTCAGTTCTGGCTGCTGCTCCAGCAGCTGGACATTAAAGGTAAAACAGATATCAACAACAAAACCAGCATCTCTTAAATTTTCATCGGGATTGCTACCATGAAACCAAATAGAAAGACCAAGCTAGAACAATCCTCATATGCATGCGTGCGTATGTGTACACGAGAGAGAGAGAGAGAATACTTTGAAAACCAGCCCAATCATCAGTGGAAGCTGCCTCTGAACCCTTTTCATTTGGAGCTTCCATGGATAAAAGGTTGAAAAGGTCAGTAGCATAATCAACTTTTGGAGGAGACGCAGCTGGAGCAGCATCTACAGTTTCTTTTATTGCTTCAACAGGTGTCGCAGCCATTTCTGTCTTTTTAGCATCTTGCAGTTTGGAGCGGCAGTGACCTATTCATCACAAACATCATATTTTATATGATTTGAGTTTTAAGAGGACCCAGTAACCTTGAATTTCCATAAGAACTATTGTAACGCGCTTCCTTATAACTCATTCCAATAAGTGTTGACAGAATTTTCTCAAGTTAAAAGAGACAAACACCACTTATGATGCACTTTTCAGTTTAGCGCATCTTCCTGCATTCCTAGAGTGAACAACAGATTCCTTAGGATGATTAAGATAACTATAAGAAGACTATAACATGGGTCATCATTGTATCTCACATTAGTCCTGATCTTCCAGAATTGAAAATCTGTACCTAACTCCGACTAATAAAGCTATGGGGTTACAAGTCAAATACCTGATCAGGTCCTTTAGGAGGAACAGGATTACTGTGGTTTGTAAAAGTGGCTTGGCTGGTTGTCCTTTGCTCAGATGAACTCTCGGGCTTGCCTGAAAATCTTTGTGCACTTCTTTCGCTAGGTCTCTGCCACTGTACAGTATCCTTTTCTTCATGTCCTCTAGAAAGTGAATTGGGTTTTCCATCCCTGGAAACCCACCTTTTCTCCTCATATCTACAAAAATAACCAGTAACCAGCATTGGATGAAGCAGTGGATAAGGCTCCAATCTAAGGAGCCATGACAAACATAACAAAAATGATGAGTAGAGATGCAAAAGTATGTCACATACTTCGCACGAATAAAATTCTCAATTCCCACTCTGTCATAATTGGGGGGGAGCTCTGCTTCCCAATAGCTATTTGCCTTCTCATTGCCCATTGCTGCACAGTTGCGGGTATTAGCATGCTTCTTCTCAATCTTAGACAAAACTGACATCAATCATGGGAAAGATCTGCCTTACATTGTATGAAAGCAACCTGCTCTGGAAGCCATGTGTCCAAAGTAGCAGATCGGACCTGCAGAAAAAACTTGAATATCATAAGTACATCCATCGTTCTTCTGTGTGCTACCGTTTGCATTCAAAATATCAACAAAGGAAATTGCGGCAGAGATGGGTTACATGACGAGGGGGCAGAGCTAGGGATTGTCGTCTCGCTTACATAACTGATGAATGATGTTGATATTGCTTCCAAGAACAATGGCAGAAGCAACTCGAGAACTTATCTAACCAAGAATACTCTTCAAAAAACTTCCAGGGATCACACAGCAGGGAAGTGATGAGTTTAGGTATGTTTTCAAAAGCAAACTTTAGTTGAAACAATTGAAAATTGAGTTCAAATGCAAGGTTGCTGCCCTTCAAATTATACAGAAGTCCATTGACTTCATAAATAGTACCGTGTTATTTCTTCAGGAGGATGTTTGATGTATGCCAGCATTTGGTGAGTAACTATAGCTAGTACAATCGCCCTGATACGACGCACAAACAATTTCACTAGCAGAATTACCTCCAAATGATCAAGCATTCTAGCTTTTCTAAAAGCTGACGAGCTTGGAGAAAAGGAGGACAGCATTTCCACTTAAAAAACCGTGGCATATTCCATGTCAAATCACCACATTAACCCTCTCAGATCTGAACTAAAAGGTTGAATTTCACCTTTACTACAGTCATCGGCATTTCTTTTCCCACAGTTTTGAAACTAGTCAAGGACATGAAGCTTAAGAATGATGGCACGCTCAAAAAGGACATCACTGCCAACTATCTCAGGAGTAGCATGTGAAATTTTTCACGGGAGAGAGTATCAAGAAAATAGAGACACGAGCAAGATAGTTTTCTCGGATATCACTACAAAGGATTAACTCCCCTAAAAGATCAGTCCATTGCTATAGGGATTTCCGATGGTATGTTTGCTATTCAAGTAAGCATCGCAACCATTTAGTACAAAAACTAAGTATTACAACTCAGACTCTCTATCAGTCTCATAAATCATACATTAAAAGCAAAACATCGGATGGTCAAATATTAAAATAGTACCTTCGATATGTGCACCCCAAGACTTCTATGGATACCTGAACATTGCATGCATACAAATATCCCTAAATTGACACTAGCCCATCTTGGACCTCTGCACAAAAAGCAATAGCATTAGCTTTAGCTGCAAATAATTGGTAAAAGGAGGAGACAGGTAGCAGTATCCCTAAATCATCAACGGCCGTAGATTTGTGCTTCTCCGACTTCGATTAATATTCAAGTGTAATCCAATTGGACGGATTTTCTATACTTACTTGGTCTTACAGTCAGCACATTCCCTGTTCTCAGGCAATTTGAGAAGCCCTTCGAGGATCTGCATAGATTTTTAAAGCAAAAGGAAAAATTGGATAGGAAAAAGGAATATCAGTAAAGGAAAAAATGGTGATGTTCACTTTTCACAGTAATATAAGGCCTAAAGCAAGCATGAAGAGAGATTGGATCTCCACATATCACATGCTTCTTTTGGTAGTGAAGGTCTTTTCTCTCTTTTTTGCTAGAGAAGTTTAAAGATATGCTCTGCAGATTGATTTCTGGCTTATCCCATCTCAGGTTTCAAGCCTAAACGCTTGTTCATAATGAAAGCAAAGATGGAAGCAAAACAGTACTTGGAAGGAAAAAAGAAAGGAACAAATCGCCTTTTCCAACAATCTGACAGTTACGTACATAAGACTAGAACGACACTACTTGTGTTCACGAGACGCACAACAAACAATCATAATCCGAACATCTTTGCTCATAGTCATAGCCGAACCAGACTAATCAATAAAAAAAAAGCCGAGCGGATCAATCTGCCGCCGCAAACGCGCTAATAACTCCATCTAACCGATCGTAATTCTTAAGGCACGAGATCAAAGCCTTCGTTTCCATAGAGCAAGAATCGCGAGCCAAATCGAGAGGCATGAGATGAAACACAAGGCGGAGGACGACAGAACAGCAACCATCGTCTCGAGTCAAACCCATGAGAAAAATTTCAACCGCCGCCGAGAGCGGGTCAAAGCGACGAAAGGAGCGAAACAAGGCCGCACCTTTCTGTGGTGCGCATTGAGC
Organism: Psidium friedrichsthalianum; assembly: GCA_019149425.1. Taxonomy (NCBI): domain Eukaryota; kingdom Viridiplantae; phylum Streptophyta; class Magnoliopsida; order Myrtales; family Myrtaceae; genus Psidium; species Psidium friedrichsthalianum. The sequence goes on from JAGVVM010002320.1 coordinate 18,086, forward strand.
TCCTTGGAGACGTTGGCCTTCCCGTTCATGTCGAATGGAGAAGAAGGAAAAGGCTTTCGGTTCCAGAGAGAGAAGGAGAAGGAGGAGAAGAGCACCGGTCACTGGTCAGATACAGATTGATCTTCCACCTCTCCCTCTCTCTGCGTTCGACCAACAAGAGGAAAGCGAGCAGACAGGAGAGAGGAGCTGAGTCAAGTCTTTCAGAGTCTTTGGCTTTTTTCCCTTGTTTTTCATATCAATTTGGTTTCTTTTTGTCTGCACAATCTCCATTCCATGATTCTTTTTCCTATCACTAATCGCAAAATGTGCGTAATTCCTAAGAAATTATTCTTGGATTTTCGACCGCCACTCTCTTGCAAAAATAAGAGATAGATTCTCTAGCGAATTCAATCTTATAAGTCACTTTATTTTTATAATCATATACGGCTCGATTATATATATCTCCGAATAAATTTAAAATATCCATAATCGATCTTGAGAACATTGTTAACGTTCTTTATTGATTCAAGATTTCAATTTGAGAATGGCCAGTATGTTATTCTTATCTTTATTGACCTTGGTCTTCATGCTCGTTTTACTGATTTGAGATTTCAATTTGACCTTATTGTTTTGGATTTGTTAGATGTAAAAAGGGGAACTTTATTGTTTTTTTTTTTGCCAAAATCTACTGTACTGCTCAAATTTAAAATAAGATAATTAATTTTTTGCAAGTTAATAAATTATGAAAGTCTTGAGTGTTGAAAATTAAAAGAAAAGCCAAAATGTGTGTGCTAGAATTCAAGCGAAAAAATAATAAAAAACTAAGAGGAAAATTACACAAAAAAATAAATTGACAATTACTATATATATATTTTTCAATCAAAACCCTAAACCTGTAGCAAAAACATTCATTTCCTTCAAAAATCCTAAACTTTTTCCATGATGTAGCTAATGCATGCAAACTTTTTTTTTTTTTATGACCGAGGTGCGAGCTTGCGCTCAAACCAGCGGTGAAACACGAATAATCCTTGGGAGGACCTGTAAACCCCACAACCACAGGCTCCCGATTAAGTCACCTAGCGCCGAGAAATTTCGAACCTAGAACCTCTCGTGAAAGGAAATGAGTGCAAATCAACTCGACCATTAAATGGTGAGCAAACACAAACTTTTTTTTCTTGTCGCATATGTCAAAAAAAATTATCCGCACTATCATATTGATACAAGTTTGTGAAATTGGTGTCACAATGAATATATCTTGTGACACAATAAAAGCTTAGAGAATTTGAGTCGCAGTGGACATAAATTAAGATTTTTTGTAGCATTAATCATACGCCAAACAGACACGTAAGCTATGAATTATGTCGAGACTCATTAGTTACTTCTAATATCTTAGGTTTTACTTGTCACTTTTTCTTCCAAAAATTGAAAAAACAAACATCAACTGGAATTTCAAAAAGAAAAAATTGTGATAAAATTACGTATGATTTTGCATGTGGACATATTGAGGAGTTTTGAGCGTTGGAGGTAATTGCAAAATGAAAATCATGGCATGAATCTTGCAAAATTCCATAGAGAATCAAAACTTTAAAAGGAAAAGCCACCTCAGACAAGAACTTAGGCAAGAATAGTCTTTGACACGGCACCGAGGCCAAAATTACCACCCAATTGGTACTCGACAGGTCTCCAAACGTGATGGGTTTGACACTCTGAATTTAAGTTCCATTTGTTTTGCGAAATTGGATGATTTGAGAAGTATCCTTTAATAAAGTTAGCCAGTAAAAGATATCCTCATTTCTTCGATAATAATGTTAGTCTAAATATTTACTCAATCGACGAACAAAATTTCGTACATTCATTTTTGTCAGTAACGTAACGGATAATTTTTTTTAAATAATTTATTTTTCGTGAAACAAACGAAATCTTGATTTAAATACAATTGACTAAGACGGGTGAAATCCATGGCATGGGTGGTGGAAAGAAAGAAGCCTTTTTGAGTGAAATCCATGGCATGGATGGTGGAAAGAAAGAAGCCTTTTTGAGTGCTGAGAGTCAATTCACCCCTCTCGACACGAACGAGTCGCGGATTGGATGGAGAAAAGGAGACTTTTTTTTGTTGGCCTGGCCATGTGATTCCACGATCGGACGAAAAGGAAGCCGAGATTTCCCAATCTTTAATCATTGACTTAATCATGTCCAAAGCATTATAAGATCATGTTAATTTCGCACCCATTCACATTCTCTTCATTCCTGTCTTGTACCTTTCAGACCTCCTATAATTTTTGCACTATCCCGGGTCCGGTGATTTTTATCGAGCGATATATGTCGGTAATTACGCTGGTAACATTTCGTTGGAGTTATAATATCAAGAAAAAAAGTTAGTTTTTTTTTTTAACGAGATGATCTATGATCTTATATACCGTAAAAGACAAAGCCATGCGGTATTATAATAAAAACACTTTGCTTTTCAAGCTCGTTTGTTTTCTGTCATCGAATCAAATAATTACACGACGCATCAGATATCATTCTCGAGCACAATAAGGTTTGATAGAATTATGTCGGCTTCGTACGCATAACATATATATATATATATATATATATTATTTTTCTGATTTCTTGTTAGATAGTGAGGTATGAAATAAAACTTGACCAATTGAATACTGACATCCTTTTCATAAAGAGTTTAACTTACTATTGTGTCAAAGATATGACATATAGTGTAGATTCCATCACATCTACGCCAAATTTTTATGCTATATTTTGGACAAGATGATGACGCGTATTCATTTGCATTCGATATTGTATTGTTCGGGTGGTTGGGTCTTGTGGTGCATAATTACCAGTTAAAGCCTATACATATTTCCGAAAGTTCAATTACAATACAAAGGACTCAAAGAATTAATCAAGATATCTAAATTTAGGCAGCTCGGGTATTACCATCTGTTTAATAATCCAATTTGAGTGTCAAAAGTAAAAAAAAAAAAAGCTTTTAATGAGATTAAACTCGTTTAATAGTTTCCTTATTAGAATCTTGTAATTACTGCTATTATTATTAAGGCCAAATTTTAGTCACATAATTGATCGATTTTCAACTGTCATCAAATAGCCAATTATTTTTATTTTTAAAGCTTAAATTTAAGTACTTAATTCTTTGCCACGTATTTTAATTTTATTCCTATAGGGGATCCAAACACTATCAATCTAGCCTTCAGTTGTAGGATGAGCATAGCTAATCCTAATTTACTCGATAAGATCTCATCGCTAACGTTGGGCAGAAACGACGCCGGAAATAGCACGACACCACCCGGAGACGAGGGCGCCGTGTCGCATTGGTGGATGACGGTGGAGTCTTCAATTTTCTAGATTCTTCTCCTGCCTCTCTTTCTCTCTCTCTTTCTGTCCTGAATCCGAGGTAGCGAAGAATCCGCGGTTCTTGTTACAGTAGGTGTCCCAAGAACGAAACTGCAGGACACTTGCCTCTCTCTATCTGCATCCTTATCTACGATGGATTACAGGTTGGTTTCGTTTTGTCTTTAGCTATACCTATGGTGGTTTTCTTGAATTGCAAATGGCTGTTGATTCCGTTCGCGATCCTGGGTAAGAAGGAAGATTCAATTCCCTCTGTCTTGCCTTCGCCGTCGTTTGATGCTTAGATGGTTAACGAGGGCCTCGTGTCCCGACTATGCTTATGAACATGCCAATTTGTCTCCCGGGATTGAATGTGTTTCCTCGGGTTGGAAGATGTTGTTGCCTGGAAAGTCTTTCTCTGCGTCTTCTTTTTGTCCCCGATGCTCTTAGGCTTGTCTTGTATATTCAGATCGATGTGTTGTAGCTTTACCCAATATGTCCATCTCCTTCGCGTAGTATTATTATTCAGTCATCTTGGGGTCTAGAGATTGATTTTCGAGTCCCCCTGGCTCTCTAGAGGCGGAGGTTTCGAAGTTGAAATAATGGAAGGTGAAGGATTTTTACGTGTAATGTTGATCACGGAGTTAAATTAGGACAAATGAAAATGCTTAAAGTACTATGTATTAGCGAGATTTCACTCTCGGGAAATTTGTTCAGAGCATAATGGCTGTCCTTCTCTCCTCCTAATTGAAGAACTGATTTAAGTTTCTTGGCTTCATACTGTTTCCTTGTATCTTTCTCTGATTGGACATTGGAACGCTCAGCGGAGGGCGGAATCTGCATAATGAGTTTGCGGACAAAATACCTCAAAATCAGGCCATGGAAAATAGAGAGTGTGATCAGACTGTTAATAACTGGAATCAGCTTGGGTTTGATGAGAAGAAGGTGGCAGTTGACATGGAGATGAAGAGAATGAATCAATTGCCTGCAAACAGCACATATGCAACTCATCGTTTGAAGGTTCTCAACAAGGTTTTGCAACTAATGAAAATTCAGGTGCTTGCACTTTGACTTGCAGTTGCATGTGGAATGTCCTTTGCTATTTTCAGTGGTTTTGGCTTTAATAGATGAGGATCATGAGCAGCACAGTTTCCAACACTTGGTTCAGCGAAGCCCTTGGTGTACGGTGATATTGTGTTCATTATTATTGGGTTATTAGTTTTTCCTCCTTTTCTCTCATTATGGAATTCATTTGTTAGTGGTTTTGGCTTTAAATAGATGGGGATCATAAGCAGCATAGTTTCCAACACTTGGCGAAGCCCTTGGTGTACGTTAATGTTGTGTCCATTACATTAAGTTGTTAGTTTTTTCCTCCTTTATTCTTGTTGTGGAATTCATTCATTCCAACATATGGTAGCTGTGTATTTTGATTCTATGGAAATCTGTTTCATCCATTTTCTTTTTGGCGAATAGGAAACTATTTCTTTCAATATTGAGAATGAAGTGAATTTTTAAATCTCTGTGTTTTACAATATCTCATTGCTTGATAACCTGCTTTTGTCTCTCATTGTTTGATAACCTGCTTTTGTCTCTTTCTTTTCAATATGTACAATTTGTGGGAAGCCTTTGTCTAGGTTTTCAATCCTATTGACCATGCTCTCTCCATGAGATTCATAGCTGCATTACTTATAGCTTCCTTTCGTAGACAAAGCCTGTTGATCTCAACAGTTTGGGGAGTAGCTGCTGATCTACTGTTTCTTTATTTCATTTGTCAGAGAACGGACTCACAAGATGAAGAGCTGGAACTGCTTTTTGCTAGCCTGTCTCTGTGATGGAACTTCCTAGGACTGGTTAGTGCCAAATCGGTTTGATGCTACGGTCCCGGATTTGGTGATTGATGAATTATTTTATGTTACCCACTTTCTAAACTACATTCACTTCTCGTTGGTCTACCTGCATTCTCACCTAATTCAGTTACTCTTTTCGCAGACTCAAAACAGGCGCTGAGTTCCTATGGTCCCACATGATCATCACTGTGAATATGTTAAATACGCGTCTCCAGAAGTCTGGTTAAGCTGATTGCAGCATGTGCACTGATTTACTGAGGAATTTCGTTGCCTTCTTCTTTCCATGTATCCGCCGGCGAAACTAACCAGCTGCCTACGGAATGGGAAATGTTACTTTACCTCTTAACCATACTAGAACCGATGTTTTTCTCTGCATTTGTGATTGAATCTTTTGGAGTTAGTCCGCTGCTCCTTATACTGTTTATAATTGAGCGCATTTGGTGCAACAAGCGCGGTGTTCCAGTTATACATTGGCGTGTTTTTTGGGTTACTCCTTGACATTTTGACTCCCATGCAAGTTGCGTGCTGCTGTCTTTGCTTTGTATTTCATCTCATGCCTCGTGGAGCTACTGAGAGTAGTGGGTTTTCTGAAATGAGATTTCTTATGTTAATATCTGGAATGAGCATGTGTGCTTTGTTTTTCTTGACAATTGGTCATTTGTACGTGTGGAGTTTACTTTTTACTGACCAAGGATACGGACCAAGGAGGTAAGTGTGGAGAAATCGATCAACTATAGTCCTCTTGGGGTTTAATTAATAATTAGACTCTCATACTAACGAAACTATACTTTGGAAGCAAACTCCAGGAGGGTCTCGGCCCATGTTCAAGTCTATACTTTCCATGCAAAATACCCATGACAGGAGATGGAAATTTTCGAAACTTATTCCATGGTCTATAAACTACGTGGATCGATAATATCTCGATCATTAGTTCCGTGGGTTTCATTCAGGGTCCAGATGACGATGATCAACCATTTAGATGATTTTGATTTATGGTTAGCATTATGCTAACTTTTCTAGACGAAGGAATCTTCCAGTGCAGTTAAGTAGACGTATTGGTCAATTAAGCAAGGTTTACTGTCAACCGTTAATGGAAACAATGAGGTAAAAAAGGAAGCATCTAGCTATTGAGAATTACAAATTTTTATGACGTGGCTAGAGTAAGTTGATATTGGGCCGACTCATTTAGTCATCTGGTGACAAGGAATCTGAGTTTCAAAGAGTAAAAATAATTACTAATAAACAATTGCGCACAGTGTCAGTATATGGGACGCCACCCTACTTCGTTCTCAGAGTTTCTCGCAGCTTCTTCGACGTGGTGCGATCCTCGTACTTGTCTTCCTCCACCTTCGTTTTCCTGCGTTACGCTTCAATCGGAAGTGGCCTCGAGCTATGGCGGCGTGGGTTGCTGCTGCTCGCCAAGTTGCGACCTCAGCTCGGCTTTCTTCTCTGAAACCGTCTGCTCCTTGTCCGACGCCTGGAGCTGCTACCCTGATACGACGTCGCGGTCTGGCTGGCGGTGGAGGTTGTCCCTCCCTCCCTCCCTCCCTCCCTCTGTTGTGCTTGTTTGAGTTGAAAGCTTGAATCTTTTGTGAAATTTTGGGTGGAACGCCTTTTGAGAAAGTGAGAAATGATTCTGTTCATTAGCATATCATGTTCTTGTACAAACGATGGTTGCTCGTTTGCGGTGCGACTTGACGAAATGAGAAATTTATTGGGAAGAATTCGAGTTGGTTTAGATCCTTATATCTTCTGGGGTGTCTTGATGCAGAACACCATGGACAGCCGAAGGTGAACTTTTGGGAGGCCCCACTGAGTCCTTCTAAATGGAAAGAGGAACATGTAAGTTATCCCAGCTTTGCGTTTGCTTCACCATAGTACGATTGATATCTACTGTTTCGGGAATATGATGATCTTATAGCCTTACAGGTAGTATGTCAGCAATTGTGTTTGCGAAAGAACTTCCATTGTGTATAGTTAGAGCTAGACAGTCACATACATCCCTTTGAACTTAAGGAAACACTCTCACTACCAAGAACATAACTCAAATTAACACCTTTTAAGCCTTTTGTTGTTGCTTTTGTACGCCAAAGTTTATGAATTTGGAGTTGAAAATTGCCTGTAATGCGGGCTGCAGAAGATTTCTAAACTTATGGTCTGTTGCGTGGACAATGGTTTTGGAAAAGAACTGATTGAACGTCTTGTTTTACGCAGCCTATATCAGGCTCCATGGACGATAAGAAAGAATTACGTTGCTGCAGATGATTCTAAACGTATGGTCTGTTGCTTGGACAATGGTTTGGGAAAGAACTGATTGACCATCTAGTTTTACGCAGCCTATACCAGGCTACATCGATGATAAGAAAGATTCCTTTATCTGTGGAGCTGCTGTTGATGAAATCTTTGACATAGCCCACTCTGTTTAGTCTTTTGCTGCAATACGACTCTTCCGGTATTTCTTATGCTTCCTTCTCTGATGGCATGCTTCATTGGGCTTGTCATGCATTTGCAGTTCGTAATTGTCTCCTTAACTGGGTGTGGGTTACTCTTCTATGGGGGCTACACGTATTTTACAAGAGGAAAGAATGACGAGAAGGAAGAGGTACTTAATTTTTGCATGTTCGGATGACAAGTTTCAATCTTCTGGCGGTTCACCTTCTTTCTTCAAATTTCACTGAGCACCCGACGTTGGGTTCACCATTTATCGTGCGTGTGAAACCATTTGATTGCATTTTGTCTCGATCCAATGTTAGAAAAACTTATGTTCATATACACACTATTAAGTTTCATCCTTGTTACACCTATGTCATTGCGTGAGTGGTATCGCTACCCATCTGGGCTGAGTTGCGACAGAATTGAAACCGCGTGTGATTGGTGCTGTTGGAGAAGTCCTAGATTCATCTCATATACTTCTCCGAGGACTCTCTTTGAAGCTTTTTCCTCTCTTTGCAGAAGGCTAAAGGATCTTCGCACTGAGGACTGAGTTGTCACACGGAGCACATGATCACAATGAATGTTCTTTCATAAGCACCGATATGTACAGAGCAATGATCGCATGAATGTTCTTTCATAAGCACCGATATGTACAGAGAAGCCTGTAAATTTCACGTGGTGATGAACTTTTCAATTCAGGGTGTTCTAACTTGTACATGACTGGAATAAGACAAGGATGAATAGATTATGAATGTTAAGCATGAACCTCTTTTGCTGTTTTCCATCTGTGCAATGACTTCAATTTCCCATTCTTCAACGTAACGAAAGAGCGAGCTTGGCTAATTTTCCGCTGTATCAGCATTTTGAGGTACTTGCACCATTAACCAAGTCAAGAAAAGCAAAGAGACAAAAATTGGAACTGAAGCTTTCGATAGGCAAAACGCTTAAAGATGGCCAAGAAAAGGAACCGTCACACCAGAGGACCTGGCATTGCAATAAGTTCCTCAATTGGGACACTCAACCAACCTCAGCAATATTTTATTTGGAGACATACACTCAACGAACCGGTATCAGCGTTTCTCATGCAGCAGCTATAATAAATTACATTATGCATTTGTTATATTCCCCGCCAAAGAAGTATACAAAGTCACTCTCTCTTTTTGCTGGATTCATCCTTGTATGGTTCCACACTGTATGCATACTGCTGAAAAGCAGCAAAGAAAACCATCTCCACGCACACCAATGCATTCTGAAGAGCCTCCTCTATATGCTCCACATCCAGCCAGAAATGATGAGACCGAATTATGCCAAGCGCTGCAAGAACATCAAGTGCCACGCCCTGCAGGATCCATTGCAAGAGCTATCGTTGAATTGATGCCCAACACACAATTGCACGTACATCATGTAAAAATCACCCTGGTTCTGTATCTTTGCAATATGGCCTATTATCATGAAAAGATGAGCTTTTTGAAAAACAAAGCGCGCAGGTTTTGAAATACTGGGGAGAAGATTAGAAGAAGCATCCATTTGGCTCGTGCCTCATTCACCAAGATAACTGGATAACCATAGAGCTATTTAAGCTTACCTGCCAGAAGCAGAAAAATACTATCCCTTTGATGCACAAGAACTTGCCAAGAGGCTTGTGCGGTTCCAGCTCCTTGGAGAAGACATGGTAGAAAAGCACAAGAGAATACAAAGCGAGCGAGACTGAAATGTTCAGAACAATAGTAAATGTCCAGCTGAGCCAGGCTGAATCTATTCCAAGGAGTTGAAGAGTGATCATTAGGATGGAGCACAAAGGCCGAATCACCACAAACTGCCATGTCCAGTACTTAAGAAGCTTTAATGTGCTGTGATTCAAACGAACTGTCCTCGGCTGCAATAGATATATCGAACCATGCTTAAACTCAAGTTTTTATAAACATATCTCAAAGACTCAAACTGTGGAAGTACTAGTGCCTGAATTAGCTTAATAAGCGAATGGAGACTAATGGATCAAGACTTTAATCAATACATACCAAACCTTCTTACCAAAGGGCATGATCTATGCTCTATAAGAGCATTTAGGTTGATAAATTAACACCTCAAGAGCTGCACCTACAAATAAAGAAGGCTGCTACGCTCATCTTCACGACTGTTCAGAAGTTTATAGGATGCAATCATATAAGTGGGACAGATATGTAATCTACTATCAATTGACGATTTGAGCTCATGGGACCTCTTCCAGGAATTAGGGGTTTAGAAAAACCTTCTAGATTTCTAACAAATTTCTCAAGACAGATACGTAGGCATCCAATAAAACGGAATGATGAGTGAAGGACACGCATGTGCCCCTTGACCCAGCCACACTGAATGTTCCTGAAGGTGCAACATGTAGCCAGGCAAACATTCATAAAGTAAACCAAGAAGAGAACATATGTACGAACTCTACCTGGAAGAGTGTCATTGGGAATGAATGGTGAATCTCTCTCCCTTTAATTTCATCTGGGACAATGTTTTTGCTTATGGATATGTTCAAGTAGCTGTATAAAAGAGCCAAGAACTTTGCAATCACCTGCACATGACAGGCAGAAATGCTCAACCCATCTAGATGACCTTCACCACCTGCATGAGTCTTTCTCTAGTTGCAAAATATTGTGATGGAGTAATTGACATCGATAAGTGAATTGGAGTATGTGGCTTCAAATATCATGTCCTTACCAGAGCTTCATAACACTCCTTTATTGAATCCAAGAATGCGAAAAAGGCTTTGCTTCCTTGATAGTCTAACAAACCAACATACGAGTCAATAGCATATATAGGGGCCATAAGGATGATGATGATTATGGCCTTCTGCTCCTTCGGCTTCTTCCAATAGAAGAAATGCTCAGAAAGAAGCTGAACAGAAAAGTGCGTCGTGAGCATCACACAGATTGTGGAACAGAGAAGAGTAAGCTTTCCTGGATTCATTGTTGTGGTTGTTTGTTATACTTGAGTAGAGGTTGCCTGCAAAATGGCATAAAATTCTTGAGAAATTAGGCCAATATAACCGGCGGATTGGATAACAGCCCGAGTTTTCTAAATAATCATATTCCGAACTACAACAAAAGGAACTAAAGCACGGATTTACGACCTCAATAAAATAACAAGATCCACACGAATGCTACATTCTAAGAGACAACGACAACAGCCACTCAATTTTCGTGGAACTGGGGACTGTTTGTTCTCTTTTGCGATCAATTAGATCCACTTCAGACACGAGCGGCTGGGGATTCAAAGAACTGATGCAAGTACCATTCCTTGATTCCCAGGACTCACCAAGCGATTCAGGAAAAGAGAAGTCACGCACTCACACAATCAACCGAACGAAGAGAAAGCAACCAAAAAAAAAAAATGGAAGAAGCAAACTTCGAGCTTTCTTAAGTCAACAGAAGTAGCTCTTGTCAACGACTTAAGCTAAGACTCCCTCCCGCGACGACGCGATCGATGAATTTCTCAAGTATACAGCTAGTATTTCCAACGAGCCAGGGAACAAGAATCGGACATGAACAACATCGACCCTGTTCGACCAAACGAGGAAGAATCGAAAAGCAGAGAACTTTCATAACTCTTCGCTAATCAAAGTAAAGAGCACTGGCCAGGAGCGAGACACAGTCGCGTCTAGAATTCGATGGAGCTTCAGCCTGCGATTATCGAATTGAAGTGAGAAGCGACGACGGTCGACCTGTGTCCGTACACCCCCCTCTCCCCCGGGGGCCCTTTTTCTTTCTCTTTTTTAGGTTCCTTTTAGGCAATTATCCAAAGTGAGATGACCAGCGTGATTTTATGTTTATGTTCGTTTTGCGAAAAATAAATAATTTAAAAATTATTTTATCATTTAACATAATTAACACACATATTTTCATTACCAATAATAATTTAATTCTAAATATTTTCGTATACGTGAAAATATTTTTTGTGAATTTATTTTTATAAATGGTCATTTTAAGAAAATATTTTTTAAATTATTTATTTTTTTGCAAAATGATGGAGCTTTGAAAACTAATTCTCTTGAATTCGCATAAAATTGTATTAAAGATTTTCAAAAAAAAAAATGCAAAACACAATTACCAAATGAAAATCATGCCCATTATAGATATTTGCCAGAATAATAACCATTACTAAATCGAATAATTGTTATACCTAGCATGATATAATTAAGTATTAGTTACATCAAAGCTAATTGGATTTGAGGAAGTTGAAATTCATAAATTTGTTCCCAACATCAAAAATATGTTGATAGATACTCTTAAAAGATCGTATCGTGACTCATCAAAACTAATAGGATTTAAGGAAGTTGAAATTCATAAATTTGTTCCCCACATCGAAAACATGTTGATAGATGCTCTTAAAAGTTCGTATCATGACTCATCAAAACTAATAGGATTGAAGGAAGTTGAAATTCATATATTTGTTCCCAACATTGAAGACACACGGATAGATATTCTTAAAGAATCATAACGTGACCCGCCACATATATATGTAAAATCTTGTTATGGATGTGCTTGCCATCTCACTAAAGAAAATTTCTAAAGAAACATATTTACTAGGTATAGCATCATTAGGATAATTTCTCTTGAACAATTGCTTTAAGAGATTTTCCTAAATTAATAATCTCAACTTATACACTGTATCGCGACACGACAAATAATACGTCGAGCAATGCCACCGTAGCTCGTATCAAATCATCGATACCTTCAATTTTCAAAAGGCTACTTCCTCCTGAAATTATTTAACAAGAGTTTCGAGGAGACTTAGTTATGGAAAGCTTTGGAGAAAGACCTCTCTCACAAACGAAGGCGCCTGCCATTTCAATGGAAAGCGCAAGTCTCCCTCAAAACAGTAATCACCTAGCAAATTCGCAGAAGAAACAGAGACGTATACACCGGTGAAGAAATACCCTTCTGAAATGGAAATTTCTCTCACGAAACCATCAAAATTGTGAAAAATCAACCATCTATTCAGTATCAGCCATTCATCACTTTTACAAACAACATCCAAAGGTGTACACACAATTGCATTTTGCAGAGACAAAAAGGCCAGAGAAAAGCACAAAACGCCTACATTGAAGCCCGATAAGGACGAACGGGTGTCCCCAAAGTCCAGCAAAATTTCCCTTCTCCTCTGCGAATGCGAGTATTACATTGTTTGAGCAACTCCACAACGCATCACATACACGTTCTTGGTCCTTCTCCAAAACGGCCAACTCAAAAAATCATTCAGCAGACCTAGTCAGTGTCCTTCAACTGCAATAAATTTTGGTATCTCCTATCGATAAATGAAATCCTTCCCACATCTAAGCAAAAAAATTGGCAAGGGACCAAGGGCTAGAGCTAAGTATGTACATTGTTCTTATATCCACAGAAAAGACGATTCTTGCCCCTAATTCTCCGAGCACTGGCGATGCTACTAATCAAGGAGTTAGCAATATTTCCTACTGCACTAATCCCCATTAACTTCAAATGGAGTGTCTTAGTCAAGTATGATAATCTGCTGTCATCTCCCCCACTCATTAATTGTAGGTCCTTAGCCTCTTCATGAGTCAATACTGTGTAGAGTGGCAATGGTCCATTAGTAGAGTGCTCATGGAAGCTATCTAAATTGCCACGCCAACTGATTTTATTACTGTCAAAGTTAACTCTCAATATGGCCATTGATTTTGGGTCATCATTTGAAGGATTGAAAATGACCATGAAATTCCCAAATGCTAAATCAGGCTTCAAGAACAAATCCACTAGCAAATCACTGCTTGGCTCAATATTTCTATGCACAAACTTTCTTGGAGTGGTTTCCCAATCCCTGGCAGCACGAGAAATGTGTGAAGCTTCTTTCAAGCCACTCAAGAAGGCACCATGCATGCTGGCTGGGTACTGCCTACTTGTGGCTTCCCCAGCGAAAAAAAGCCGGTTCCCCACGTTCTCTCCAAGTATGTCATAATCGCTACCAGAAGAGTTCACTCTTATATGAGAATATGAACCACAAGAAAGGGGATCGCTTCCCCATCTTGTACATATCGATTGTATGGGATCAGGCACGTCAATGCCTTTCGGATGATATATACCTGTAAGAATGAAAAATAACATCTAAAACAAGAATTGGCCCCAAAAAACAATCTAAAACGACAGAATGGACATGGACTATTCTGAATGAACGGATTGAAAAGAAAAGCCCTACGGTTCTTGTCTTTTAAAAAAATCAGCAGCATAAAAATAACTTAGGCAAAATCAAAACCCTTGAATATAGTTAAATACCTCTGAGTATGCTCAACACACGACTGAGTGAAGTGCATGGATCCGTGTATTCGAATGCTTGGGCAGCTTCTCCGGCCACAAGTGCAATAAGTACAGGACCACCTGAAACTGTGTGATAACTATAGAAGAGAAAGAACTCTCCACGGTTTTGGCCCTCTTCACTGAGACAACCAAATGTGTCCAGATCTTCTCCCCAGAAAACATGAGGAAAAACCATCGCGACTTTATTTAATAATCCAAAACCCAACCTTTCAATTGCTTCAAGCTTCCTTAGAGGTAATTCTGGCTCAAATTTTATGGTTCGTTTCTTCAAAACGCCAAGCGGCACAGTGCATAGGACTGCATCTGCTTGGAACACTTGATCCCCAGCAATTACCTCAACCCCAACCTCGTTGTATCTTATCATATTGACAATCTTGTTATAGAAAATAGGGACTCCTTCACTCAAAGCTTTTACCAATCTCCCATTCCCTCCAGCAAGAAAGCAATGATCGCCACTCATTTCATAAGGATCATCCTGATCCCAATATGCTGCCGACAAATTTGAAAGACATCCAGCATTGGCATATTCCAAGTTTGCAAAGTGCCAATCAAGAAGTTGCATTTCCTCTCTGCTTCTCGCCACGCCAAACAATTGCCTCAGCGTCTCCAAGACAGCACCCAAAGAGATATCATGTGCAAAACCACGCTTTATTTGTCTCAATTCCATGACCTTGTCCAGCAATCTGTTAAAGATAAACTCAACCTTGGAATCGGTTTTCTCATCAACAGGTGTCCCATCAGGTTTATACAAAGGGCATTTATCTCTGACCTTATGAAGAGGAATAGAGAGTTGCCTAGCAAGAACCCCAAGAGGATTAGCATGAATGCCTGTAATCACACTGCCACCTAGATCCACAGCTGCGAAATCACCCTTTTGACCCATCTTTTGAGTGTAGACTCTACCCCCGGCCTGTTTCTACCCTCTAGAACCAGCACCTTGAAACCAAAAGACAGGAGCTGTCTCGCTGCTGCAAGCCCGGCAAGTCCTGCACCCACAATTATAACAGACCCTTCAACAACTTCTTCAGGCATTGGAGGCAAGATCCCATAGTTGATATACCCATTGGACGAAAGGAAATCATAGGCTGAGCCAATCAAGTGCTCGTACTCACTACTAACTGTCTCTCTTATCCTATCTTTCGACAACCACATCCTTACATTATTCCTCCACTTAGCCAGTATATGGTTCCTTATAACGATGTAGTCATTTTGCTCTTTGCCACCCAACTGCCTCACCACTCCCGCCCGAATCTCCTCTTCGAGCAATGCATCAATCGGGAAGCCAAGAGAGATAGCCATCATGGCCTCAGTTTCGGTCTCTTTCTCCAAATCCTCCCTTGTCCTGTTCCTTTTCCTGGACCTACCACCCAAGTGCGTATCCATGAGCTCATCAGTCAAGTTCTCGTTGTAATTCTTCAGACCTGCTTTCTTTCTCAACGAACGCTTACCAACCAAGCTATCAGATAATATTCCGTCCATCTTTGCCACCAGTTAACCTCGATCTCCCCTCACCTTACTCAAAAAAGGTCTCTTTGGGATCCCACTCGTTATCTCCGTTGCACGAACATTGAACAGGCAATCTTTTCCAAACAGAGACCAAAAAGGCACCAAAAAAACCACTCCACAGCCTTTCCATTTCAAAATGCAGCCTTCACAATCTCGGAGACAGTTCACATTAGCCCACCATGTCACGTACAGATTGAAACCCAATACACTCCATAAATCATCAAATACTCAAAAAACCGCACTGTGATGGTGGGAAAACGTCGAATCGCTCCAATGCGCCTCAACTCTAATGAGGCTCAACAAGCCTCCATTCTTCAAAGTATTGAGATTTGATGAAACCGCACCGCAATGCGAATCAACAAACTTCTTGATGCAAGAAAGACGCAATGACACAAGAATTGGGCAATCACTCACCTTGGTCCATATTCAGTGGGAAATTAGGAAAATTTTGGCCGAACCGTCAGGAACGAGTTAGGGTTTATCGAGAGCGTCTTTGAGAGCAGGGGAAACGAGTTGACTCAGCTAAATTGGAAATTGGCTTGGAGGAAACTGAAGGATTCATGTGGGCCGACTAAATCCATGAAGTGGGCCTCATTGAATGGGAATGCATTTTTTTGTTGATTTCGTGTTGGGTCAATTAAAGAAACAAAATCTAATTAGATCATTGCCTTTTCTTTTCTTTTCTTTTTCCTTTTTCCCCCTTGTATTTTCCGACCCAAAGCAAGCAAGAGTAATTTCTAAGTTTACTACTTATTCCATTAAATATGGTGTGGTAAAAAATGCGAAAAAGGAAATTTGTGTAGTTGTCATTTCAAATTGATAACGAACCAATAAATCAAACTATCTCTCGAGTTTCAATGTGTAGCCGATAAGACAATTCGAAAATTGGGTATACTGCATGATAATGACTCGTGGGGAAGTAAGCCGATGAAAGCGAGTGAATGATTTCAAATTCAAGTATGAAATCGGTTAGGGAACATGTCACAAGGATAATATGACTCATACTACGTCATTCATGAGATAAATGGATAAAACATCTCTGAACCATGAAATTATTTAAATTTTCGATTTGTGGATAACACAGGATTTTTAAGCTAGTAATTAATCTAGTGATTGGATAAATGGAATTTAATCTAAGTTAACTTATTCTTTGCCTCTACATATACCAAATTCATGTATTCCAAATTTTAGCATTAGTAGGCCGTGCCCCCGTCATTTTAATAACGTCACTTGAGAAAATCCATCCGCATGATTAAAAAAAAAGGTTTGTTGAGTACTAATATGGTAATGCATTAAGTGAACCATTCTTCTATGATATATACACACACATTTGGATTTTGGATTGCTCGATCTGAGTTTTGATCGCACGTGCGATACGACTTGTGAAAGTCAACTACAGCTAGGACAAATGGCTAATCAACTTTCTTAACAACTCGAAATCTAAAATAAAGATAGGTGAAAGATAGACGCAAGGACATTTTAGTCCATTTTCGCGAATGTCGAGTACCCTATGTGCCTAGAGAGGCCAACCAGGTTGCGGTTGGCCACGGTCTGGCCTTGAAGCAGTGTTTTGCCTGGTGGCTGCTCGGCTGGAACGGTCCCGAGGCATGTGACCGCAACGGTCTGGCCTCGAAGCAGTGTTTTGCCTGGTGGCTGCTCGGCCGGAGCGGTGCAGGTGACTGCCCCTCCGCGTCATACTCTCTTGCGCTGTAAGCCACATAGTCAGACGCCAGAATTCTGTAATAGCGTGAGAGATGAGCAATATGCAAGCCCCTAGGCATTGACCCAGATTCTAAGATTGCAACTCTGTCCTAGAAGTATTCAATCCCACCGACACAGCCACATGCTCCTGAATTCCAAATCTAGTGTTATCTTAGACTATCTCGAGCTTGGGTTCACCGAACTTAGGCAAGACAGATCCAAGACAGCTCCACTTGTGGCTACCGAAAAATCTATAAATGGCACGAAGCAGAACATGGTGCAGGCAACGGGGAGTTGAGTTCCGACCGAAGCATCTTCCTCTTTCCTTCATAAAGGCGAAGAGAGATGAGGTTGTCCAGAAGCTATGGTTTTCTTGTCACCATGTTGCTGATTGTGTGTGGTTTGGCACAGGTCCATGGAGCCACCATTTCATGCCTTAACAGAGGCGGTCCATGCTTCCTCAAGAAGATGACTTGCCCTGATGAATGTCCCTCCGATTCTCCCAGCAATTCTAAGGCCAAGGTCTGCTATGTCAACTGCAATTCACCGATCTGCAAGCCCGAGTGCAAGAGTAATGTCACTTTCCTAGACCTCTCTTATCGGCAATTGATCGATGCACATTTGCTGGCCTTATGTTTTTTGTTTAGTGTTTCATTAGTCTACTGCTCTTCTAGATTTGTGCTCTTGTTTCAAATGTATGCAATAAGAAAGGCGGAATGAGTGACTGATACGTCCTGAGTCATATTGCACTGAAAGTTTTTTTTAGCACTTGCCAATATCATTTACTTCTATTTGGTAACTTTATTGTGTTTTCTGCTGCGCTAATTGTTGCAGACAAGAAACCAAATTGCAATGCTCCAGGCGCCGCATGCTTGGACCCCAGGTTCATCGGTGGAGACGGCATCGTCTTCTACTTCCACGGCAAGCGCGATGAGCATTTCAGCTTAGTCTCCGATCGGTATATTCAGATCAATGCCCGTTTCATTGGCCTCCGGCCTGCCGGTCGGCCCCGAGACTTCACGTGGATCCAAGCCCTCGGAGTTCTCTCTGGCTCTGAGAGCTTCTCTATCGAGGCCACCCGAGCTGCCAAATGGGACACCGAGATGGATCATCTAAGGTTCTCTTACAATGGGAATGAACTAACCGTGCCAGAGGGAATTCCCTCCACATGGCATTCCCCTGGAGGTGACTTCAGGGTAGAGAGATCGGCAAGCAAGAACAGCGTCGAGATTACTATCCGAGGGGTTGCGGAGATTTCAGTCAACGTCGTGCCCGTGACGAAAGAAGATGACCGGATCCATAACTACCAAATTCCTTCCAATGACTGCTTTGCTCACTTGGAAGTGCAATTCAGGTTCTTCGGCCTCTCGCCAAGGGTCGAGGGAGTGCTCGGCAGGACGTACCAGCCCGATTTCGAGAACCCGGCAAAGCCAGGGGTCGCGATGCCAGTCGTGGGTGGAGAGGACAAGTACAGGACCTCATCACTCGTCTCAGCTGATTGCGCAGCTTGCATCTTCTCTCCAATCATGCATCTCGATCAAAAGCGGGATTCAATAGGGATGGAGTATAGTACTCTGGACTGCACCGGTGGGGCTACCAGTGGGAATGGCATTGTGTGCAGGAGATGATTGGTGAGAGCTTTCAGCTTGCTTGGTCAAGAAATCAATCAAGAAAAGTTTCAATAAAGCTTAGGGAATAATAAGGTTGTTTCAAGTTGCTCCTGCCAAAATTTCAATGTTTCTTTGTGTGGTTCCAGAGCTCTACTGAGTCGACAAGAGTTTTGAAGTTCAGTGTGCCGGGTGATTAACTGAATTGAAAGTACTGCCTTTTTGAATTCTTACAATAGTAGAAACCACCTTCCAAAATTGAGTATAGTTCATTTTCCCGCAGGATTGTTTCGACTTAGTCGTGTATCATCTATTGACATCGTTAGAAGTTGCGAAAGATCCCTAAACTAGTACGCGCCGAGGCAAAAAGCAACCTATCATACCAGTCTTTCCAGGTCGGCGGCTAAAGCACCCCTTCATCCTCATTTTCATATATAACATCGTCGGGAGAAATCTTATTAACAATTGATATCCCGAGTTTTTATCAATCATTCATCTCATTTGACACATGAGCCTCATTTATCTAAACCCCAATAAAAGATCAATTCTTGCATGTGTTTAATACATGCGAGCTCACTCTATCTTGAATTATGTGAATTGCATATTGCTTTTTTAATACTTATGGTTAAGATGAAGTGAGCTCACATGATCTAGCGATACAAGGATTGTTTGCAATAAACAATAAGCACATGATCCAATAAGAGGGCTTCAGTACGATTTCTTAATATCTCTAGGTCAAATTTATTATATACATCGATGGTTATGTGGCTATGTATGGTTCATTGTGTACTCAAATGCATGATTCACTCATGCTAGAACCATGTGTTGTTGTAACGGCCTAGAGGTTTTTAAAGCAAAATGTTGTGAGGAATTATCCAAAATAACCTGATGAACTTTAAAACTTTTATGGACCTTTCTTGAGTACTCTTGAACCTCTTGAGGGTAACATAGGAAATGCACAAAAGGCATTCTAGAGTATTTTTCGAGTAGAATGGACAATATATCTGTATTCTAGAGACTTCTCATCAATCCCGCCGGTAGATTGGATTGGAGATCAATGGTCATAATCAAAGGAGTTCTTCTATTATAAGCATCCGCTCCTTCCATGGCCTCTTACATTATACCGCCACATGACAAGGGATGTGTTGAGGAATGCCACAATGCAACTCGATGGAATCCATAACTTCAATTTTCAAAGAATAATTACGTATTCCACAAGAATAAAGTGTTTCTTAGGATGCTTTAGAGAACGACCCTCTCACAAACAAAAGCTACTGCCATTGCACTAGAAATCTAGTCTCCCTCAATACAGTCAGCAAGTTTCGCAATTCAGTAGAAACAAAGAGACATACAATGGACATTAACAAATCATGGACAAAGCCTTATGTGATGGAGATTTTTCTCTTCAAATCGCCAAAATTGTGAAAAAATAAACCGTCTCTTCAGCTTCGACCGAAAAAAAAAAACTCTTTTCAGCATCAGCTATTCATCACTTTTACAAACAACAACCAAAGCACACACACAGTTGCATTTTGCGAAGATAAAAAGGCAGAGAAAAGAACAAAAGCTCTTAACTGTAAGCCCCTCCAGGACAAACGGGTTGCCCGAGAGTACAACAAAATTTTCCTCCTCTGTGAATGCGAGTAGTACGATTGTTTTGACCTACTCCACAACCCATCACATACATGGCCTTTGGTCTCTTAAATCTACCATGATAACTCAAAAAATTGTTCAACTGTGTCCGCAATAAATTTTGGTGTCTCCTATCGATAAATGAAGTCTAAAGAAAAAAAAATGGCAGGGTACAAGGGCTAACTAAGTAGGTACATAAATCTCCGGACAATGGTAATGCTACTAATCAAGGAGTTAGCAAAATTTTTCCGCCACACTAAGCCCCATTAACTTCAAATGGAGTATCTCAGTCAAATACGATAATCTGTTTGTCATCACCCCACTCATTAATTGCAGGTCCTTAGCCTCTTCATGCATAAGTACTATGTGGAGCGGCATCGGTCCATTATTGAGTGCTCATGGAAGCTATCTAAATTGCCACGCAAACCGATTTTTCAAAGTTAACTCTCACTATGACCATTGATTTTGGTTTTTGGCCTGATATTCTTTGCACAGATTTTCTTGGAGTGGTTTCCCATTTCTGGCAGCACAAGAAATGTGTAAAGATTCTTTGAAGCCAAAGCAGCCATGCTGCTAGCTGAGTACCGCTTACTTGTGCTTCTCAGCGATTCTCTTCACCATCATCACTGCAGCCAAGTTTCACTCTTATATGGGAATATGAACCAAAGAAAGGGATCGCCACATCTTGTACATATTGATTGTATGGGGTTAGGCACATCAATACCTTTCGGATTTCTGAATGAACGGGATTGGTTTGATGTTTCATCTTTTAAAAAAATCAAGGATAATTAGCTAGGCAAGTCAAAATCCTTGACTTACTTAAAATTACCTCTGAATATGCTCAACCATTACTGAGTGAAGTGCGTGGATCCATTATATTCTGGCCACAAGTACAATAATTACGAACCATGTTGTGTGAAACTATAGAACACAAAGAACTCTCCATGGAATAAATTGCGATCACTATCCGGAAAGGGAGATTTCAATCACCATTGTGCCTGTGACAAAAGAACCAATTAGGTCCACATCTGCCAAATTCCTTCCAATGACTACTTTGCTTACGCTGAAATTCCAATTCAATTCTTTGGCCTCTTTCTGAAAGTCGAGGGAGTAGTCGGCAAGATGTACGAGCCCAATTTCAAGAACGTGCCAAAGCCGGCAATCAAGATTCCGGTCGTGGCAGAGAGGACAAGTGCGAATTCGAACAATCCTTTAGACAGATTGCGCAGCTTGCATCTTCCAACAATGAGTGTTATCACAAACCGTCTGGACTTCACTAAGGGTAACTCCTGGTGAGACGCATTGTGGCAGGGGAGAACGGCATTGTGTGCAGTGCTCTAGTGGAACGCATTGTGTGTAGGAGATGACTGTGAGACTTTGAACTGGTCAAGAAGTCAATTAAGAAAAGTTTCAATAAGTTTAAGAATAATAAAGTGGTTGGGGGATGCTTCCGCCAAAATTTCAATGTTTCTTACCTAGTTATCTGAAAAATTTATTTAAAAAGTCCTAAATTTATTACAATTATACCAATTCAGTACTATTTTTTTCCCGATTTAATCTTAAACTTTTTGTAATTGTGCCAATTCAATTCATCAGATCGGTTTGACATGGACGTTGCTAGCGCCGTTGTCAGCACCCACGCTCTGGCAACATAATTTTTATATTTTTTTTTAATATTTTGAATCTTTTACTTTCTTGTATATTCTTTTTTTATTTTCTTTCTTTCTTTCTTTCTTTCTTTTCTTTCTTCCCTTTTCTTTCCCCCCCCCCTCTAACCAAGGCAACCCTCGCCGGCCACTGTGAGGGGCTCGGCCGCCTCGCCAGCGATAACGAGGGCTCGGCCTCCCCAACAGCAAATAGCTAAGGAAGAAGAGGGAAGAAAAAAGAAAGTAAAAAAAAATTCAAATTTCAAAATATCATGTCACTGCCAACCGTTCGCTTTAAGCGTTGACAGGCTAAACTTGATTCGAATAGATTGAATTGATATAAGTGTAAAAGAGTTAAGATGGGAATAAATAACAAAAAAAAAAGGACTGAATAGAATTACGATTAGTTACCACTTGAGTTCGACAGAGAGTTTTTCATTGGGTGTAATTTTGATTAATTGAAGCGAAAGCGTTGGCTTTTCATCTTTTGAACAATATAGACCCACCCTAATTCCTAGGTCTTATGAACTGTTACATCTTGATGTGATTTTACCACGGCCTCTAGGTTCGAGATTTTCGTATTCCTGTTATAGGACTTGCATATCTCGTCGATCCATTATACTGCCCGCCGAATTCAAGTAATTTGCCACCTGCCGTCCCACTAAGTCAGTCCGTGTGAACGATCCCCGTGTCGCCACACAAACTTTCATTTTTGAAACCGGGATCACTGATCCGATTTCAGTATTTTGACTCTATTTTCTTTTGTCTTTTTTTTAAAGTATTTCTATTGTAAGCAAATTAGAAGACAAAATATATCAAGATAGATAACGTTTATATTTTTTTTTTAGTTATTAAGAAATTGATAAACCGCTAAAATAACAGTCCGTAACGGTGGATCCATTACGCACCACAAATTCGCGCGATATGCCTGTCAGTCAAAAGCCCACATCTGCATGTAACTGTTCAAGTTGCACCGTTGATAATCTCACAAATTTGGACATCTACATATCCACGTTATCTTTTTTTAGTTTCCGAATGAATAATATCCATTATTTATAAAAATTACACCTTTATTTGATATTATCAATTAAATATGTTTCGTTAGAACTTTGATTGCGTGGGTCCTCTTATAATTTTGTTTTTTTCAAAAAATAATTTTAGCTCATAATAAATTTTAAAAAAGCAAAAAAAAAAATGGAGTCAAAATATTGAAAACCATAGATCAGCAAGCGATCATTTCACAAATCAAATTGTGGCCATAACGGTACCGTCCCACCGTCATTTTTTCGAGGGACGGTCGGCTCAGCCATCCCTCAAGTATAGGCTCGATATTCCAACGAAAAGCATGTTTTTGTGCCAAACTATCAAGAATAAGATAGGGCCTCCGAGTGCAAATTTTTTTCCCCGCAGATTGGCAGGGCGGGGACTTGTCTGCGTCCTTTATAACATGGTTAGAATTGCAAAAGATTCCTAAATGGTACCCGCTCGCATGGGGGGGGAGGAAGGACCCAACAACATACCGCCATCTATAGCCCTTTCCGGGGGCGCCGCTCAGCCGCTGTTCATCTTCTCTTTGCTAACGCCCATGTTTATCGAGAAATCTCATCAACGTGATCACGTGGAATTTCTTCATCTGTGGACATTTGATGCGCACAGTTTCACTCGTTTTCCCTGCAATATAAATCAAGTCTAGCATACCTCTCGACGTAATATAAACTCGCTCTTATCCTTAGATGGGCGTGATCCCCGGCAGAGGCTTTCAACATTTATGTCTAAGATGAAGTGAGTGTCGTGACATCGACCCCCATGAGAGAAACTTTCCTAACAAAACATAACCCACAGATTTACTTAGATGGCTTTGATGGGATTTCTTAATATGCCCGACATGCCTTTGTATGGGTTCATCGTATCCCCATGAATGCGCTCGGGACGACGGGGTTATTGACACGGCTGCGACGCAAAACAACGTTTGCGTTGCCGAGTGTCCTGAATGCTACCATGAATCACTTGTCTTGGACTGATCACTCTCTTGACTCAAAACTTCATCACTTTCGCAAGTAGACATGACTCTCCGCCACCTTCTCTCATGCGAATTTTTCCGTATGGTATTGCCGCAAAGAACAGAAAAGAATATGCAGAAGAAGAGAAGAGACATCGTAAACCAGTTTCCATGCTCCTATGTGAACCTGTACATGACGAGTCTACTTGCAAAGTCACCGAAAACAGCATAAGAGCCTTCATCTATCCACACTCCTACCTCTGTCGTTGATTCATCCTCAACCATCAATCCTCACCAATCACCTTGGAAAAATAGAAAAAGGCGACCCACATGATCGTCGCCCACGAATCATCTGTAAGACTTGAGAATGAGCCCGCAGAAGGTGCAGATGATGGCCTTCCAGGACTTCCAGTACAACGGGACGTAGCAAAACCGAGTGCGCCGTCTCATGTCGGCACGCTGGCCCCGCGGCCGCACAACGGGGGGGGGGGGGAGCACGTCCCCCGCCACCGGTTTGCTCCGCCTCACCTTGCTCTCCTGGTCCCCAGGAAACAGAAACACAACCATCAGAAAATTCTCCAGCGCAACTTGGTCCCCGCTTCGACCCACGAGTTTCGTTCGATCTGCAAATCACCCTCAACTTCTCCCCAGTGTTTTACGCAGGCGATCGCTCCACATACCATCCCATCCATCTACGCTTGTATATATGCTCGTGAACAACTTTGAAGTCTTAAGTATTGAGTGGGGGCTCAGTTTCTTCACACGATCACGCTAGACTGGCGTCGGATGACCGCACTTGAACGCTGAGCGGTACGAGGGCATCGATCCTGATCTGAGTTCACGTGTTTGCGGAGACGAACCTGCTCGCCCGTCTGGTTCATCGATAGCCGACGCGAGTACAAACGTGTTGACAATTGCCACGTTAAAGGAGAAAAAGAGAAAGAGATGTTTATGGTTGCGAAAATGCCGTTATGCCTTTCTATGTCCGTAGCAGGTTTTTGAAGCGAAATCGAAGACAATTTGTCCTATTAAGAACGACATGTTACGAAGCCTCGTCCATTATCCATCTGTCCCATACATGCAACTAGGGTGAAACAAAATCCATGATCCATCTAAATCGCACTGAATATATCCAACTGATTGATTTTGTATGAAACACGAGTATAATGTCCTGTTTCTAGTTTTTGTTTTTTTTTTGTTTTTTTTTTAAAGTTTTTTTTTTTTTTTTTTTTTTTTTTTTTTTTTTTTTTTTTTTTTTTTTTTTTTTGTTTTTTGTTTTTTTTTTTTTTTTTTTTTTGTCAAATTTTTTAGAGAGTAACCAATTCTATTCGCGATTTTTAGGCTAGAACCATCCACTGGACCACTCGAACGTCCTTTATATGTACACCTATATAATTCTTTTAATCGAATTCATTTCCACTCCAAAGGCTTACCTTTGTCCTTGAATTTTGAAAAATCTCTCATTTCCGATCAA
>JAGVVM010002321.1:0-21726 GCA_019149425.1 Psidium friedrichsthalianum
TGGTATCTGAATTTATAAATCTGAGAAGACTTTGGCTTTAATGTTATAGTTTAAGGGAAGTTAATTAATTTGTTCCCTGCATTTCACCCTTCTGGCAGAGCCTGGCAAATCTCCATATAAGAAGGAAAATGGGTCACATGTGTATGCGGGTTCTTCATCTTCTGCTTATATTATGTCAGGAAATAATATGAACCGGCAAATCACACACAGGTTATTCCTTTTACAATTCGTACTCTCAAACTGTCTTTCTACATTTCTAATTGGCATTTACGAAATTTATCTGCGTTACAGTTTATTGCTAAATTTTATCAATTACATGATCTGCGTAGATGTGTTTCTCCTCCAATTTTCTTTTTGAAGTCTTGCTATTCTTATCCTTGTCGCCACACCATGATATGTTTATGCCTTTTTTTATGCTTCTCTGAGTGGTTCACTTCTAAATGCAATCTAATAAGTTGCTTATGAGTATATTATTAGGAATATTTGAATATGGTTGTGAAGCACTTTAACTTCTAATCTCATGTATTGAATATTGACTGACTGAAACATGTAGAATTGCTACATTCCCCAGGACTTTCAACAGCCATTGTTGCAAACTTTTCTGTATGTTTAACTGTCCTAGAAAACACAATGGCCTGATAATGTCTGTTTTTATTGTAAGATTTGTTGTTAACCTGTGTCATTGGATAATCTAAATTTTACTTGAAATCTCCCTCAGTGATGCTTCGGCCTGGGAAAATAAGGTGTCTGCAGCAGGTGAAAGTGATCTCATGTCTTCAACAGTTCCGCCTTCACCAGGATTGCAACGAGCTTGGGCAGGAGTCCCTGGTCAAGTATCAATGGCAGATATAGTGAAGATGGGTAGGCCACAAGGCAAGGTTTCTGGGACCTCGAATGCACCCATCTTTCCACCTTATTCAGCAGTTACGCATGATGACTTTCAACAATTGGATCAATCTTCTAAAGTATATATGTCAGATCCCAATGATGACTGGCCCTTGGATGAGCATCAGGGACGTCCTGCTAGTGATGAGTGGCCTCCATTTGAGAATTCACAGACCGCTGTATCCTCTACTTTGGATTCACAAGTGGTGGAGTCGAAACTGTATGGAGGTGCATCTGACTTGCCCTTGGATGGAACCAGCCAACATTTGACATCCCAGCTTGACAATATTCATCTTTTAGAAGATGGGTCTTTGGAAAACAATGCAAGCCACATGGGACTTGCTTCAGTATCCAACAGAAACATTCGGGGTGATGATGATGTAGAGAGGTCTTATTCGGAGAACAATGTCTATGAGAACATCAATGCTTTCCAGCCTCACATGCATTCATATGACCATAACGAAGGTGATTACATTGATTAAACTCATGTTCTTGGTGGGGTCTTTCCATGCACTTAATTACTATTGGTTTAGGACATACCTCAGTTTGTGTAATTGATGTCTTTCTTTTTCATTTGGCTCTTAATGTCTCTATCTGCTTATATGACGAACTGTTGGCCTTTCCTTCTTGGCTGAGATATTATCCGTTGTATGGTCTTGCCAAGTTTGATGTTTACTTCATACTGGTCTGTTGAGTGGTTTTTGTCCCTTACATTCTTTAGCTTTATCCCTTAATCCGTGTATTCTTGACTGAAAAAAGTATCCTGCGACTTAAATACCATTGTCTTGAGTTACTTTATGGCACAGCTTATTGAGATTTGCTTATATTCTCAAGAAAGGATATTAAAAGTTCTAGTGATGAAATATTGTGCAAATACATCTAGAGAATACTAGTTTTGCATGGTGTGTCTCTAATCTGCATTATGGATTGTGGCTGAAAATGCCTGACCTAAATATTCTGCAGTCAAGCTCTATGTTTTTAGCCCATGTTATGAACATTCAATACCTGGTCATTTGGGACAATGCTAATGTTCATTTGTACTTGCGATTGTTGCTCTTTAGCTGAAGATGTTACTACGGTTGCTACGAACTTGCAACAACTAAATTTTCAGAACAGTGATGAGGAATCGCTATCTGAGGAAGATGGACCTGCTGTAGTAATTCCCGACCACTTACAAGTCCATACACCAGATTGCCAGCACCTGAGCTTTGGTAGTTTTGGCTCTGGTGCTGGTGCTGGTGCTGGGCCTGGGCCTGGGGCTGGGGCTGCGGCTGCGGCTGGGGGTGGTGCTGGTGCTGGTGCTGGTGCTAGGACTTTGAATAGTAATTTGGCTGAAACACCACCAGTTACAGATGCTTCTTCAGGGGCCCTGTCTGACACCAGGTCCATTTTCCAAATCAAATCTATCTATTTTGCGCCCGCGCCCTCTTTCATATTATGGTTGGAAACTGATACTCTTTTTGCTACATCCAGAAATACGGAACATTATGGTGACGAGCATCTTAGGCCCTCTTCAGATGGAGATGATATGCATGTTTACTGGAGTAAGTGCTGGGAGCTATGAAGCTCCTTCAGCTTCTCAACCAGACTCGTTGAAGCAGCAGTCAGTTGAAACTACTTCAGGGAATCAGTACAACTTCCCATCTTCAGCACCTGGTTTCAGTTATGATAACGCCCAACACCTAAATGCTGCATTTACTCACCAGCAAACTAGCTCGCAGTTGCAAAACCTTGCTCCTTTCTCCAGTGTACTGGTAAGATAAAGATCTTTCCCAGTCTAATTTTGGAGAAAACTAGGATCATGGGATACAAGTGTTCATGTGGGGGTTTGTGTGCGCATGAACTATATGACCTAAGTCATATTTCAGATAAAGCATTGGCTGGTGGGTAGAAGGGCAACTGCATCAGCAAACGTCAATGCACATTGTGTAGTCCTGCTGATAGCTTGTGAGGACCCTGTGTAACTACTGGTTTACTTAATGAACTCCATCTGCTCTTTTAAAGATGCCCCAGAGCTTGGAAAGATTGAGACAGAGAGAAAACCATTAAGATTTAACTTCTGCCGTAATTCTCAAAATGAAGGAGTAAAGTTATTTGGCCAATGATCCTGTTCTTTAATCAAGCAGAACTCAGGACATAATGTCACTGCTGACGTGTAAAGTTGTGAGAGAATTCTTAATTCGCCTTTCTGGGAGAGGGGGAGAGGGAAGGGATAGAATGTATGTAAAGTTCTTGATTTGATTACGGAGGGCAAGGCTTGTTTGAGTGATGAATAGACCTCTGAACTGCTGGTATGAAGTATTTCTGTTCTAAAAGCTAGTTTGGATAAGTATAAAGTGGACCTTTGTGAAGGAGCTTCTCTTATGCTAGGTTTCCCTCTTAAGCAGTATTGGTTGCTCTAGCTTTACCATGCAGGTGTTGCTGCACATTTGATTCATTGACAATCAACAGTCCTAACTTTCATTTTCATGTGGCACAAATTGCAGCCGTCATATTCAAGTTCATTACCCAGTGCTTTGTTAGCTTCAACTGTTCAGACAGGAAGAGAGTCTGATCTTCCATACTTGCCCTTCCCTGTGACACACTCAATGCCCACAAAATTCAGCAATCCAACTTCTTCAATGAGTAGCTCGGTCATTTCTACGCCAGAGGTATTATTGCCCTTATCTTCTTTTTTATGAGCTTTTTTTTCATTTATTACCTTCGAGGGTATGCATAGCTTGGTATTCATCATATTTGAAAGGTTGGCAAGTGGTTTAGTAGTGATTATAGACAACCAGGTGATGTGATTGATAATATTTGAGAATCTAAATATTAAATCATACATTTGTCTAATAATTTAATATTTGAGATAAGTTGGGCAGTGGGTTTATATATTTTAAGTGATAATTAGAGCAGCATGTTTATATGTTTGAATTTCTGCAGCCCTTTTTTGCCTCCTAATTTATAACAATTTCCATACTTTGATTGTATTGTTGCCTACAGATAAGGTGCTTTGTTAGCTCATTTGAATAGTGGACGACCATTTAACAACTTTAGCTTCTGAATAAGTAGGCATCCATCATTTGTATCTTATAGATGCTTACTGGTGGCAAAGGATTTGTTATACCTGAACTAATTCCATGGAGGCATAATTGAGCTTGTACAATTGTCGGCTGAATTTGTTACCATTGTCTGCTCTTAGGAATCATTAAATTTGTGAAGTTTCACATCCTTCCACTTTTTTCCAGCTTAGACTTAAGCAGAAAGAATGCCAAGTAGATGCTTGTGTACTTTGTATTTATTGTAGCTACTCTTATAGTTTGCATTTCCATTTTCTCTTGGTTATGAAAGTCACATTATTGTAATGTTCTGTTTTCAAGGAAAAAGGAAAATCTTACCTGAACAATTATTTCTTGAAGGAACAAAGGGTAGTGAATGTGAAATTCTCCTAAGGGGACGTCCTATAATTTCTGGATGTGGTTTCTACTATCTGTATCGCATGTTTTTTTTTGGGTAAGGTCTGTATCGCATGTTTCGTCCTATTGAATGTGAAGATGGTTCCATTGAACCTTTGAGTTTAAATTGTCAAACGAGGGAAATGTTATAGGTCCCGAAGTAGCCATTTCAGGTTCTCAGACAACTGTAGTTCGGTATTTCTAGAGAGGATGTGTGCCAAACTATGAACGCAGGGTGTTGCTTTTGACAGAAACATTGTACTTATGGGTTTATTTATTTTATTTTATTTGGGGAGAGATAACTAAGGGGGATATTGCATTCGCATTTTGGGTGACTGATGACCTTGTTTATTTGCTCTTGATTTTGCTTGTTTATGCTTGATTCCAATTCCCCCCTCATCACTTCTCTCTCAGATTAGACACCTAAAAAGAGTACCTAAAGAAGAAAAAAAACAAAGGAAATGTAATTTTGTGTCCCTCTTGATACAGTAGCATGCTGATGATTTTTGTTGTTTCTTTTGGCAGGCTTTCAGAGCAGCAGCTAATATCTCAGGAGCTCAGCAAACTCCCCAAAGCCTCCCCAATGCTGGTCTCTCTACAGGACCTGCTCTTCCTCAGCACCTTGCAATGCACCCTTATTCACAGCCTACCCTTCCTCTGGGCCATTTTGCAAATATGGTCAGTTACCCTTTCTTGCCTCAGAGCTACTCATATGTGCCGTCAGCTTTCCAGCAAACATTCTCTGGTAATAGCACATATCATCAATCTTTAGCTGCTCTTCTTCCCCAATACAAAAATAGCCTCTCGTCTAGCAGCTTGCCTCAGTCTGGTGCAATTCCTTCTGGTTATGGGTTTAATGGTTCAACGGGCATTCCTGGAGGGAATTTCTCTCTAAATCCACCAACTGCACCTGCGCCCACGACTTTAGGCTACGATGATGCTTTGAGCTCACAGTACAAGGACGCCAACAGCTTGCTATCTCTTCAGCAGGTAATTGTTTAATGAATGTTGGTGTGGCAGTAGATGAAAAATTTTCTCGAAGTAGTGGGCCAATAAAGAGAGTGTTCCTCCTGTAATTGCCTGATATTGTCAGTTTAATTTGACGGGAAATTATAATGGAACCTTTTGGGACTTTAGTTTAGAATAAATACCTTCTCTGGTTTCAATTGCTAGCAGTCTGCCCTGGTTAAGGTGTTTATACTCTTTGTGGCCAAATAAAGCTGTTTATACTCCACTTCTTTTCTTTCATAGCAGTTTTTATCCTGTGTTACATGAGTAAATAGGGATGAAAATGGAACGAGAGAGAAGATTGTAATTTGTCTGTCTTGCTTATATTAACAGTAAAGGAAAATGATGAGGCAAATTGAAGCAAGACAGACAAATTACAATCTTCTCTCTCGTTCCATTTTCATCCCTATTTACTCATGTAACACAGGATAAAACTGCTATGAAAGAAAAGAAGTGGAGTATAAACAGCTTTATTTGGCCACAAAGAGTATAAACACCTTAACCAGGGCAGACTGCTAGCAATTGAAACCAGAGAAGGTATTTATTCTAAACTAAAGTCCCAAAAGGTTCCATTATAATTTCCCGTCAAATTAAACTGACAATATCAGGCAATTACAGGAGGAACACTCTCTTTATTGGCCCACTACTTCGAGAAAATTTTTCATCTACTGCCACACCAACATTCATTAAACAATTACCTGCTGAAGAGATAGCAAGCTGTTGGCGTCCTTGTACTGTGAGCTCAAAGCATCATCGTAGCCTAAAGTCGTGGGCGCAGGTGCAGTTGGTGGATTTAGAGAGAAATTCCCTCCAGGAATGCCCGTTGAACCATTAAACCCATAACCAGAAGGAATTGCACCAGACTGAGGCAAGCTGCTAGACGAGAGGCTATTTTTGTATTGGGGAAGAAGAGCAGCTAAAGATTGATGATATGTGCTATTACCAGAGAATGTTTGCTGGAAAGCTGACGGCACATATGAGTAGCTCTGAGGCAAGAAAGGGTAACTGACCATATTTGCAAAATGGCCCAGAGGAAGGGTAGGCTGTGAATAAGGGTGCATTGCAAGGTGCTGAGGAAGAGCAGGTCCTGTAGAGAGACCAGCATTGGGGAGGCTTTGGGGAGTTTGCTGAGCTCCTGAGATATTAGCTGCTGCTCTGAAAGCCTGCCAAAAGAAACAACAAAAATCATCAGCATGCTACTGTATCAAGAGGGACACAAAATTACATTTCCTTTGTTTTTTTCTTCTTTAGGTACTCTTTTTAGGTGTCTAATCTGAGAGAGAAGTGATGAGGGGGGAATTGGAATCAAGCATAAACAAGCAAAATCAAGAGCAAATAAACAAGGTCATCAGTCACCCAAAATGCGAATGCAAATATCCCCCTTAGTTATCTCTCCCCAAATAAAATAAAATAAATAAACCCATAAGTACAATGTTTCTGTCAAAAGCAACACCCTGCGTTCATAGTTTGGCACACATCCTCTCTAGAAATACCGAACTACAGTTGTCTGAGAACCTGAAATGGCTACTTCGGGACCTATAACATTTCCCTCGTTTGACAATTTAAACTCAAAGGTTCAATGGAACCATCTTCACATTCAATAGGACGAAACATGCGATACAGACCTTACCCAAAAAAAACATGCGATACAGATAGTAGAAACCACATCCAGAAATTATAGGACGTCCCCTTAGGAGAATTTCACATTCACTACCCTTTGTTCCTTCAAGAAATAATTGTTCAGGTAAGATTTTCCTTTTTCCTTGAAAACAGAACATTACAATAATGTGACTTTCATAACCAAGAGAAAATGGAAATGCAAACTATAAGAGTAGCTACAATAAATACAAAGTACACAAGCATCTACTTGGCATTCTTTCTGCTTAAGTCTAAGCTGGAAAAAAGTGGAAGGATGTGAAACTTCACAATTTAATGATTCTAAGAGCAGACAATGGTAACAAATTCAGCCGACAATTGTACAAGCTCAATTATGCCTCCATGGAATTAGTTCAGGTATAACAAATCCTTTGCCACCAGTAAGCATCTATAAGATACAAATGATGGATGCCTACTTATTCAGAAGCTAAAGTTGTTAAATGGTCGTCCACTATTCAAATGAGCTAACAAAGCACCTTATCTGTAGGCAACAATACAATCAAAGTATGGAAATTGTTATAAATTAGGAGGCAAAAAAGGGCTGCAGAAATTCAACATATAAACATGCTGCTCTAATTATCACTTAAAATATATAAACCCACTGCCCAACTTATCTCAAATATTAAATTATTAGACAAATGTATGATTTAATATTTAGATTCTCAAATATTATCAATCACATCACCTGGTTGTCTATAATCACTACTAAACCACTTGCCAACCTTTCAAATATGATGAATACCAAGCTATGCATACCCTCGAAGGTAATAAATGAAAAAAAAGCTCATAAAAAAGAAGATAAGGGCAATAATACCTCTGGCGTAGAAATGACCGAGCTACTCATTGAAGAAGTTGGATTGCTGAATTTTGTGGGCATTGAGTGTGTCACAGGGAAGGGCAAGTATGGAAGATCAGACTCTCTTCCTGTCTGAACAGTTGAAGCTAACAAAGCACTGGGTAATGAACTTGAATATGACGGCTGCAATTTGTGCCACATGAAAATGAAAGTTAGGACTGTTGATTGTCAATGAATCAAATGTGCAGCAACACCTGCATGGTAAAGCTAGAGCAACCAATACTGCTTAAGAGGGAAACCTAGCATAAGAGAAGCTCCTTCACAAAGGTCCACTTTATACTTATCCAAACTAGCTTTTAGAACAGAAATACTTCATACCAGCAGTTCAGAGGTCTATTCATCACTCAAACAAGCCTTGCCCTCCGTAATCAAATCAAGAACTTTACATACATTCTATCCCTTCCCTCTCCCCCTCTCCCAGAAAGGCGAATTAAGAATTCTCTCACAACTTTACACGTCAGCAGTGACATTATGTCCTGAGTTCTGCTTGATTAAAGAACAGGATCATTGGCCAAATAACTTTACTCCTTCATTTTGAGAATTACGGCAGAAGTTAAATCTTAATGGTTTTCTCTCTGTCTCAATCTTTCCAAGCTCTGGGGCATCTTTAAAAGAGCAGATGGAGTTCATTAAGTAAACCAGTAGTTACACAGGGTCCTCACAAGCTATCAGCAGACTACACAATGTGCATTGACGTTTGCTGATGCAGTTGCCCTTCTACCCACCAGCCAATGCTTTATCTGAAATATGACTTAGGTCATATAGTTCATGCGCACACAAACCCCCACATGAACACTTGTATCCCATGATCCTAGTTTTCTCCAAAATTAGACTGGGAAAGATCTTTTATCTTACCAGTACACTGGAGAAAGGAGCAAGGTTTTGCAACTGCGAGCTAGTTTGCTGGTGAGTAAATGCAGCATTTAGGTGTTGGGCGTTATCATAACTGAAACCAGGTGCTGAAGATGGGAAGTTGTACTGATTCCCTGAAGTAGTTTCAACTGACTGCTGCTTCAACGAGTCTGGTTGAGAAGCTGAAGGAGCTTCATAGCTCCCAGCACTTACTCCAGTAACATGCATATCATCTCCATCTGAAGAGGGCCTAAGATGCTCGTCACCATAATGTTCCGTATTTCTGGATGTAGCAAAAAGAGTATCAGTTTCCAACCATAATATGAAAGAGGGCGCGGGCGCAAAATAGATAGATTTGATTTGGAAAATGGACCTGGTGTCAGACAGGGCCCCTGAAGAAGCATCTGTAACTGGTGGTGTTTCAGCCAAATT
Source organism: Psidium friedrichsthalianum (assembly GCA_019149425.1). NCBI lineage: Eukaryota > Viridiplantae > Streptophyta > Magnoliopsida > Myrtales > Myrtaceae > Psidium > Psidium friedrichsthalianum. The sequence continues at coordinate 9,127 of JAGVVM010002321.1, forward strand.
ACTATTCAAAGTCCTAGCACCAGCACCAGCACCAGCACCACCCCCAGCCGCAGCCGCAGCCCCAGCCCCAGGCCCAGGCCCAGCACCAGCACCAGCACCAGAGCCAAAACTACCAAAGCTCAGGTGCTGGCAATCTGGTGTATGGACTTGTAAGTGGTCGGGAATTACTACAGCAGGTCCATCTTCCTCAGATAGCGATTCCTCATCACTGTTCTGAAAATTTTAGTTGTTGCAAGTTCGTAGCAACCGTAGTAACATCTTCAGCTAAAGAGCAACAATCGCAAGTACAAATGAACATTAGCATTGTCCCAAATGACCAGGTATTGAATGGTTCATAACATGGGCTAAAAACATAGAGCTTGACTGCAGAATATTTAGGTCAGGCATTTTCAGCCACAATCCATAATGCAGATTAGAGACACACCATGCAAAACTAGTATTCTCTAGATGTATTTGCACAATATTTCATCACTAGAACTTTTAATATCCTTTCTTGAGAATATAAGCAAATCTCAATAAGCTGTGCCATAAAGTAACTCAAGACAATGGTATTTAAGTCGCAGGATACTTTTTTCAGTCAAGAATACACGGATTAAGGGATAAAGCTAAAGAATGTAAGGGACAAAAACCACTCAACAGACCAGTATGAAGTAAACATCAAACTTGGCAAGACCATACAACGGATAATATCTCAGCCAAGAAGGAAAGGCCAACAGTTCGTCATATAAGCAGATAGAGACATTAAGAGCCAAATGAAAAAGAAAGACATCAATTACACAAACTGAGGTATGTCCTAAACCAATAGTAATTAAGTGCATGGAAAGACCCCACCAAGAACATGAGTTTAATCAATGTAATCACCTTCGTTATGGTCATATGAATGCATGTGAGGCTGGAAAGCATTGATGTTCTCATAGACATTGTTCTCCGAATAAGACCTCTCTACATCATCATCACCCCGAATGTTTCTGTTGGATACTGAAGCAAGTCCCATGTGGCTTGCATTGTTTTCCAAAGACCCATCTTCTAAAAGATGAATATTGTCAAGCTGGGATGTCAAATGTTGGCTGGTTCCATCCAAGGGCAAGTCAGATGCACCTCCATACAGTTTCGACTCCACCACTTGTGAATCCAAAGTAGAGGATACAGCGGTCTGTGAATTCTCAAATGGAGGCCACTCATCACTAGCAGGACGTCCCTGATGCTCATCCAAGGGCCAGTCATCATTGGGATCTGACATATATACTTTAGAAGATTGATCCAATTGTTGAAAGTCATCATGCGTAACTGCTGAATAAGGTGGAAAGATGGGTGCATTCGAGGTCCCAGAAACCTTGCCTTGTGGCCTACCCATCTTCACTATATCTGCCATTGATACTTGACCAGGGACTCCTGCCCAAGCTCGTTGCAATCCTGGTGAAGGCGGAACTGTTGAAGACATGAGATCACTTTCACCTGCTGCAGACACCTTATTTTCCCAGGCCGAAGCATCACTGAGGGAGATTTCAAGTAAAATTTAGATTATCCAATGACACAGGTTAACAACAAATCTTACAATAAAAACAGACATTATCAGGCCATTGTGTTTTCTAGGACAGTTAAACATACAGAAAAGTTTGCAACAATGGCTGTTGAAAGTCCTGGGGAATGTAGCAATTCTACATGTTTCAGTCAGTCAATATTCAATACATGAGATTAGAAGTTAAAGTGCTTCACAACCATATTCAAATATTCCTAATAATATACTCATAAGCAACTTATTAGATTGCATTTAGAAGTGAACCACTCAGAGAAGCATAAAAAAAGGCATAAACATATCATGGTGTGGCGACAAGGATAAGAATAGCAAGACTTCAAAAGAAAATTGGAGGAGAACACATCTACGCAGATCATGTAATTGATAAAATTTAGCAATAAACTGTAACGCAGATAAATTTCGTAAATGCCAATTAGAAATGTAGAAAGACAGTTTGAGAGTACGAATTGTAAAAGGAATAACCTGTGTGTGATTTGCCGGTTCATATTATTTCCTGACATAATATAAGCAGAAGATGAAGAACCCGCATACACATGTGACCCATTTTCCTTCTTATATGGAGATTTGCCAGGCTCTGCCAGAAGGGTGAAATGCAGGGAACAAATTAATTAACTTCCCTTAAACTATAACATTAAAGCCAAAGTCTTCTCAGATTTATAAATTCAGATACCACTGGAGCTTGGTACATTTGCACGTCCACGACCAGCATATCGTTCGGCAACACTCCGACCACCTCGAGTTGATGTGGTAATAGTCCCACGAGGTCTCAGGTCTGTTGTGTCTTGCTCTGAATAAGTGAAGTACATTGTAAAAACAAATCATTCAAATAACCATAAATAAAACAACTGATGAAAGATAAGCGAAGGAGCTCCAGCAACTACAAATCAAACTAAAGAAACTAAGCAGAGAAGAGACTTATGATAACTATTACCATGGCCAATGATAAATTCTTTGATTAACATAAGGATTTGATCAATAATGCCTTGACAAACAAGAAACCTACAACTTAATTTATTCAGGAAGGAAGAAGTACGAACCAGTAAAATTAAAGGCAACAAATAGACACAAAAAAAGCACTAATACTCAAGCTCAAGCACAACAGAAAACTGAAATCACAACCAGTACCAATTTTGTTAAGACAGAATTCATGTATTCAGAATATTAACATGCGCATCTTGATTTTGTCATCCAAACCATCAAATCAGAGACTGGCATAGGAAAATGCTCAGAGTATCATCAAAATGTTGGCAGACAGTATTATATTGGACAGACATATAAACATATTAGCTTCCCCACAAAATACTACGAACAGCAAGGGCAATCAACTCTTTTTTCTTTTCTCGCTTGCTCTTCACCTCATGAAAAGGATCTACACATCAATAAGATCCACATCAGAAAGAAACTCAAATGTCACCAAATACCAGACAGATTGCCAATTGCAAATTATTATGTAATGGAGTACAAAAGTCACAATTATACAGCAACAATTCAGCGATAGGTAATAAAAAGAAAAAAATTCGAAGTGGCAAAAGCTTAAAGCTCATAGCCCGCAAAAGATATAAAACAATCAGCAAGAGAACTCCTAAACAATTCCAATATAGTACTTGCAAGACATGTTCAGACATTTATTTGTATTACAGACGTCTCTTGTTAGTCTAAATAGAAAATGACAGGTGCAAGGATACAAATGACAATACATCGTCAATGACCCAAATTATTTCCTCCATAAGAACATCAACATCTTCAATGCCGAGCTTTAAAGACGAAATATCAACCCTTCCGAACCTTCATCATGTAAAGGGGGACAGGCTGTTCTAATCCATTTGTCGGTGCAATGGCAAAAACTGGAATGAGACATATCGACTTGCATATCATAGCAAAAGAAACATCGAAAGAGCTTCCAGTGCAACACACAGACAAAAGAACAAAACAACTAAAAACCACAATTTGATCTAAGATGAACCATTGGAGCACGGTCCTCACAGAATAATGTCCAAGAAATATAGATTCAAATGCAGTGAGCATGGCAGTGCCACCTTGAATTTCAAGGTCTTTCCATGCCAATGTTTGGTTCCAGAACTCACTACAAATTAGAACAGGACCACAGACAGCTAGGATAATGCTTTCCCCTCCTCAGGCTGGCGATCCACCCACTCAACTGACTCCCACGCTGAGTCAGATCAATCAATACTACATCAAACTCAGCTTGTTGACTAAGAGCTATCTAGCACAACTGAAACTCCTAACTAGGCATAGTGGGAAATTGGCCTTGCAACAAAAGTCCAACGCTTTCTAAGAATGGGATGTCAAAGACCGAGAGCAAGCAGAGCAAAGGCAACAAAAACAGATGCATGCCTCGTCAAAATGCGAAACACAGCAGCTCAAATTCAGTGACAAAACAGAGAAAGGCCAATCAACACCCAGATGTCCTCAAAAGAGAACTCGGCGCTTCCGGAAAAATTTCAAACTTCAACCACCTGAAAATTAAATTTAGGCAACCAACGCCAGAAAGCACACAACGAGGGCTAAGAAACCGTCTTTAATGCGACCTTAAGCCTATCACCAGTCTCTACCGATGCAAAACCCCAAAAAGACCTAAGAGTTCAAAGTTCTTCTTGCCCTACCGTCATGCTTTTCCCTAGGAATAAAAAGGCAACAGAGCGACCACACACAAAGAAGCCCCCGTAAAAAGAAAAGAAAAAAAGATGACCTTGAGAGAGGAGGCGATTGACGGCTTCGTTAGGGTCCATGTTACACTCCTTGAGAGCCGCGTAGATCTCCAGCTCCGAACAGTTCACAATCTCCCTCAAGCTCTGCACCATCTTCCTCGACCCCGCGGGGATTGTCGAAATTCCATTGTTGCCGCCGCCGCCACCTTTGCTCCCCATTCTCTCCGTCCCTCCCACCTCGCTCCCTCGAGCAATCGCTAGATCCAATCAATCTGGGTCGGTTTCCCCTTCTACGGCGTCCGACAGGAGATGGGTTTTTTGGTCTGCAGATACGTCTGCGGCGAAGAGAAGACGAAGAAGAAGAAAGATATCTCTCGCTCTCTCTCTCTCTCTCTCTCTGTGGGTGGGACGCAGTGTGCTGGGGCTCTCTCTCCTTCTCTCTCTTCGCGTACCTAAAGCAAAAACCCTTCTCTACTCTCTCTCTCTCTCTCTCTCGCTCTCGCTCGCGTTGATAGCGTGCAAATCTCGTTTTATATTGGCGCGGCTATGATTTGCTTGTTTCTATCCTTTTAAGGTTAGTGGTACTTTGTCCAAAAATAAAAGATTAGAAATACTCTCTCTCTCTCCTTTTTGTTTTCCATCTCTCATGAAAAACTTGTATGTCAAATTAGTTGTGTTGTAATTAAGGCTTGATTTCCTTAAAATTTCAAAGCTTCAAGTTGAATCCAAATTCTACTTTGAAATTTTTTTCTATAAAAATAATCATCAACTCTTATTTTAATGTCAAACCTATTATGTTAACCCTTATCGCAACCTAAAATTCGAAAAAAGAGTCCACCCTCTATCTGAAAATTGTCGTTTATTTTTTTTCAAAATTATCAATAAGGAGGCCACATAGAAATGAATTATCAGAACATGAGTTTTTGTCAACAACAACTCCGTCTATGCATGCTAACATAACTTGTCTCAAGCTAAGGTAAAAGGAGGGGAGAAGACCGTGACAACTAGAGAGAAAAGTAAATAGGATGTGGAGCAAGATGAGCAACTACATATAAAGAGTGGCAAAAGGGATGTTAGGTGAAAGTATAGGGCATGTATATTCAACAAAAGAAACTTAGTGGTGTAATGAAGTGGTGCAGGAGGTAATTAAACAGAAGAAGGACTATTTTAGATGTCTGCATAAATACAATAATGAAGAGAATTTGCAAAATTTTAGATTAGCACGAAAAAATGTCAAGAAAGCTATGCGAAAGGTTAGAGGTAAAGCTTTCTCTAATATGTATAAAAAACTTGAGAGCAAAGAGGGAGAAAAAAAAATATATCTATAGGCTTGCAAAGATAATGGACAAGAAAAGTAAAGACCTGACCCAAGTTAGAGATATCAAGGATGAAAATCAAAAACTATTAGTAAGAGATCCAGAAGTAAAGAAAAGATGGATGAGCTATTTTAATGAGCTTTATAATGAAGAAAGCAATAGAAATTAGGTTGATTTTGTGGACGTCTCTAATGAGTTAAACAGAAGGTTTGTGCGTAGAATTAGAGCACAAGAAATTAAGAATGCATTAAAGAAGATGAAGACTAGTAAAGCCTTGAGATCGGATGGTGTCCCTATTGAAATATGCCGATGCTTGGGGAATATGGCAATAAGTTGGCTGACTAAACTATTTAACAAGATTCTCCAAACTAATAAGATGCCTGATGAATAGAGAAAGAGTATAATTGTGCCTATCTACAAGAACAAGGGGGATATCTAGAACTATTGCAACTGTAGAAGAATTAAGCTTATGAGCCATATAATGAAATTATGGGAAAGAGACATCAAGCATCATTTAAGAATATAAACCAAGGTCTCTGTAAATCAATTTGGATTTATTCCAAAAAGATCTACCATGGAGGCTATCTTCTTAATACGACAGTTGATGGAGAGATATCAAGAAAAGAAAAAGGATCTACATATGGTATTTATTGATCTCGAAAAGATGCATGATAGAGTTTCAAGAAAAGTTTTATGGTGGATTCTTGAGGAAAAAAAAGTACCCTTAAGATATGTAGAGGTAATCAATGATATGTATGATGGTGTTACTACATGTACGAAGGCCTGTAATGGCACATCAAGTTATTTTTCAATCATAGTTGGTTTATATCAAGGTTCGATTTTAAGTCATTATCTTTTTGCACTAATTATGGATGAGCTAACAAAAAATATCTAAAATGAGGTGCTGTGGTGTATGCTGTTCACAGATAATATTGTGCTTATTGATGAGATCAGGGCTGGGGTTAGTGCTAAATTAGAATTATGGAGAAACACGTTGGAGTCCAAAGGATTTACTTTAAGTCGGAGTAAGACATAATACACGAAGTATAAGTTTGCCACGACACGAGGAGGTGATCAAAAATCCGTGGATATGCTTGAACAAAAGGTACCTAAAAAAGATAGTTTTAGATATTTATGATCAATTTTGCAAAAGAGGGGAGAAATTGATGATGATGTTAGCCATAGAATCAGAGCAAGTTGGATGAAATAGTGCAATGCATCAGAGTTTTTGTGTGATCGCAAATTCCTCTTAAGCTAAAAGAAAAATTTTATAGAATAGCAATAAGACTTGGAATGTTATATGGAGCTGAATGTTGGCCAGTACATAAGCAACATGAGCATAAAATGGGGGTAGTGGAAATGAGAATGTTAAAGTGGATGTGTTGTCATACAAGAATGGATAGGATAAGATAAGAAATGACGATATTCGACGAAAAGTTAGAATAGTGCCGATGGCAGAAAAGATGAGAGAATATAGATTGATATGGTTTGGACATATTTTTTGTAGACCCCTAGATACTTCGATAAGAACAGAAGCGTGTTACCGAGAACATGATATGAAGAAAGAAAGAGGTCAGCCAAAATTTACTTGGGGGAAGGTAGTAAAACAAGATTTAATGGAGTAGGAAAGCTATTCGCATTGCAGGGGGGATTTCCTATGTTGCAGAGTACCATGTTTAGTCATTTATATATATGTTTTATTTTATTTTGTGGTATCCATGTCTCTATTTTTATTTTAGTATATTTTATACTTTTCGCTTCTGGTTCATCGACAGCCGACCCCAACTGGTTTGGGATAAAGGTGATGTTGATGTTGATGTTGAGTCATTGTCAACAACCATACATTTGTATGAAACAACCAAAATAAATCTGTGGCGATTTTGGGTGGGTAACGTGGGCAAATTTCAAATTTAAGTAAAATTTTGTGATTTTTTTAGATAAAAAGAAGTTCGGTGGTAGAATTGGGATTGAACATTAAGTTAGGGTTTTTCATTGAATTAGGCTAATACGATAGTGAATTAGAGACACAATTAAAATGAAGATAATTAAATTTCTAAGGCGCTTACAAAAACATATTAAATTTGTAAGGCTTATGTTGTAATCTAGGAATCTCCTGCACTTTTCGAATTTAAGCTTAAGTATTTTTTAAAATCATTTTTAGTAAGTTGATACGTCTCATTTTAAAAAGTTAATACAACAAAAAATTCCACACTAGTATATTTGTGCCATGTTTACCTTAGATTAATTTTGTGTCACAAAATATTTCAAAATTTTCATGTACTTTTTGCGACATGTAAAGTAGTTTCAGGTATATGTGTTATGTGTATATCAATTTGAATTTTTTGTGACCCAAAAATTATGGATGTACCAATTTGAAATTTGTGGCGATATTAACCGTTTTTTCAATTGACCAAGTTTCAAGTGCTTAGTTTTTTTTAGTGATATTGTGTTTGCGCATTGCCTGTTACTTTCTTGCTGGTATACTAAAGTCTTGTTCATTTTCATTTTAATAGCACAAACCTACTTAAAAATCAGAAACTATTTTGGACTTAGAAGGGAATAGGACATCAACAGTGTCGTAAAATATGACACTCACTTTGGCTTCATGACTAATCAAGCAATCATATGAGTATCAACTTTCAAAAAACGTTCAATTAAGTTACATCAACGAGTTCTCTTGTCTGGAAATCCTGCATGACAATATTTGATATTAAATCATCTGACTTGGCTAGTTAGGGAGATGATGGCAACGAAAATGTTTTAAAACCTCGAAGTTTAAACCCTTTCTTGTCTGACAAAAAGAAAACCCCTTCATTGCCCCAAATGAGGATTTAGGACTAAATTAGTTTGCAATTTAAACCCTAATCCATTTTTACAATTGCAAATTAGGGTGACCATGGTTTCAAGGTTGAACTTGAAACTTGAAATCAAGCGATGGAGAACTGTTTATTTTCAAGATATGCATGGCAGGTTTTAGATTTCAAAATTAGGGGATATGTTCCTATGGATAGGTTTTAGGTATGTGAAACCTGCTTTTGTGTTTACCTTGTTATATGTCTTCGCACAATCATGCGGTATTTCATGACATGATTAGATGATGAGTATGTAATATGAAACTACTAATTTGAGCTTTTGTTTTCCGGTAATATTTATAACTAAGACTTTTCATTTGTTAATATTTCATATTTATTTCTATGTCTAAATATGAGTTATGGTCAATAGATTGTAGTAGCAAATGGTGGTCATTAAATGTGATGATTCATTGCGATCATTCAATTAAGAATATAGATAGAACTTGGGTAGACCTTGGAATTGACCTTAGAATCTATAATATGATAAGTTTCAAGTTTTAGGGTATGTAAAGTAGGTTTCAAGTTTCAAAAAACTGAGAAATTTATTCTGACAGATAGGTTTCAGGTGAAATCTATATGGAACTTGAATTCGCTCACCCCTATTGCAAACTAAAATCATGATTCACTTTAGACATCTCGGGTACCAGCTAGTTCGGCCACCACCACCATCATCTAATCTCTCTATAGGTCTTTGACGCCCACCATTACTCCCTCCACAACTAGTCTTGACGTCAAACTTCCGATAAGGCTCACGTTTGAAATCATCAATGCCTTGGCTGCTGCCCCGATGAGACAGGTCATCTCCGTCGTAAAACCATCCATTCAAGTAGAGATTGGAATTTGGGGCTAGGGTTTTTTGGGAAGAAAATCAAACCTAACTACTCAACTTGAGGGAAGATTTTGAGTTTGGGGTATGATTTATGGAGCAAATTTAAACTTATTTCTCAATTTCGAGCAACTTTAAGTTGTCAAACAACATTGTTTGATCTTATATCTTGAGTATTTTTGATGAGACACATCTAGTTATTTATTTTAAAGCAATGCCACATGTGATTTTTTGACGACATAAGTGAGTCACCTTTTTTTTTGGTCGTCTAAGTATGTCACCCCGAATAACTGATTTTTAGAAGTTGTTCTTAAATGATCACTTGAAAAAATATGACATGAAAGCAATAAGAAAATTGTGACACTATTAAGGTGCGCATGGCAATATTTCTGCTTAAAAAATCAACTACTATCAGAAATTAATTTTTCTACTTTTGATTTTTAGTAGAAGTTGATTTTTTTTACTTCTGCTCAAGAAATTGATTTTTGATTTGAGAAAAGCATTTGATAACGGTGAAAAATTTCTACTTTTGGAACATTATTAACACAAAACCTTCTACAAAAAAATTATTATTGGTGACCAAAAATTTATCCTTCATTTTAAATATTTTTAAATTTCTTTAAAAATAATTTTTATTATTAAAAATATTATTTTATTTTAAAAATAAACAACTATTACTAGTTTTTACTCGATGCCAGAGATGGCAACCTGACTGTGGCGATGGGACGGTGGGCAATGGTTGGCGACCTGCGTCTTTGCAGTGGAGGCGACAGTGGTGGTTGGCGAGGGTCGCGGCGAAGGTCGGCGATGGGCAGCTAAGGGGAGGTCGACGGGCAGCAATGGGTGATGGGTAGCAGGCGACCAGCAAAGGTCGACGAGGGCGGAGCCGTGGTTGGGAGAGAGAAGTGCTAAAAATAAAAAGAGGTCGAAGTGAGAGAGATATTAATGTTGAGATATTTCTATTTTGAAAGAGAAATACTTTTTTAATTTTTGGAATTAGCTCAAAAACAACTTCAGAAGTATAAATTTGCTTCAAAGTAGAAATGTAATGTTGCATAACCAAATGGATTTTCGCTCTAGAAGACGGGTTTCTACTTCAAAATTGCATTATTAAACAGATTTCTGCTATAAGAGCGCTAGAAGTATTTCGAGAGTAGAAATCCATTTTCAAAAGTGTTACCATGCGCCTTTTAGTATCCTTTTCTACCTTAGAAAAGTATGGAGAAATTTAATTTTGCCATATTTTAAGCAAAAAGTTCCCTATTTACTATCTTACCAAATATAAATATTTTGTTGATATTCACTGTATGTGATAACAAGTGATAATTGTATGTTTTAAACAGATCAGGTCTTATCGTGTTGATAAAAGTCAAATACAGGCCATAAGAATTGAAAATAGTTAAGGGCGCGCATGGTAACACTTCTGAAAAATGAATGGGGTAAATTATTTTATACAATATAAGTGCAACACATGTCATAAAGTTGCTACCAAGTGTAGTTGAACAATCAAGTCTTAAATTGGGAAAATTACTCAAAAAGTCCTAAATTTATTACAATTCCTATTCATATTTAGAGATGATAGGATTGGTCAATCCATCATGTGATGTTCCCTCGTCAAGGATTAATAATTAGGCATATGATTCGTCAGTCTCTATCTATTCGAGGATTCATCGACTCTTCATGTCTTATTCCTTCCTTCAAAAGGATTATCGGGACAAGGGTTGGTTAATGCCACCTGCTTTTAGAAATGAGAGTATATGTCTCGGATAGGATACAAGAGACTGGGTCACAGTAATCTCTTTCATGTGGGAAATATTGCCTTGGTCCAGTAGAGTTTCCCATATATCCCACCTCTTTTTAACATAAAAGAACTGAACTTTCATCTCCATCAGGGGTTGTCTTCGCTTTGCCATCTTTATCTCCAACTAAAGATCAAGAAGCTCTTTGAAGTCAAATTCATCGCTACTCTAGTGCTTGTACGGTAAAAATTCTAATTCTAAAGTGATTCTTATTAAGAATGACTTTTTTTGATCCTGATCTTGAATGAGTTTTAGAGAATCAAATGCGTTTGGTAACTTCCTAATTCTTTTCCTGAAATAAAAAGCATTTGGTAACTGCACATAATTTCTATTGCTCGGGAACAATTTCTCTTTCTACTTTTTGTCATTTAAATCAATACTTACGTAGTTCTTTATGATTTCATCCAACATTTCGAATTAATCAAGATTAATTTAGATTGATTCTTTTTATAACCAACTATTGCTATTGAAATATAAAAAAAAGTATCGAAGAATCATCATGAGTTATTCTCACCATGTTATTTTGGGGATTCAATCCACTCTTTTGACGGATGGACAACCGACACGAACGACACTCCTCATTTCTGCAAGGAAATGTACCGTAACTCTGCGCCTACATTGTGTGCTTTTTTAGTGGTAGGAAATCAAATTTCAATCTTAATTCATCCAAAATTTAAAACAAGAGCTTGCTAAGTGCTCATTTAGTTTTTTTTGTCTTTTTTCCCAAAATTTTCTAAAGCTAGACCAATCTAAAGTACTAAACCTAGACAAATCACCACCAATAAATATTTCGTAAGTGCATAATCAAGATCATGACATTGATAAATCGCATCATAAAGCCCTAATGAAGCCTAAGGGCTTAGAAAATGTGGTTGGATTTATTTCAAGAGGTGTTTGTGAATTTCCTAAAAAAAGAATAAAATTTATGAAATCTAGGGAATCTACGGCCAAAAAATTTTAGGAAAACACGGTTAAGGAGCATAATCTAGCTTGTTCTATTTTTTGGGATTTTTCTCAAATTTTTTACGATTTTTACTAGAATTTTGCACCCATTTTTTTAGTTTTTTATTTATATTTTATATTTATATTTTTATTATCCTAAATATGTTTTCTTGTTAAAAATGATATCTTGTTCTATTTTACCGTCAATGTAAACGTAATGACAGAGCTAAAAGAGAAAAATGAGAGATGGATTTGGTATTTCATTCTGTTTTTGGTGTTTTCAAAAGTGATTTTTTCCAGAACTAATTTTTTTTATTGCTTGTTTTTGCCCCCAAATTGATTCCTTGAACAGAATCATAAATCGTTTACATTACCACTGATTTTCATCTTTTTGTTTAGGGAGGCAGAATCAGAGACTAGAATGGTTACCATATAGGCTCTAAGGAACTCATATGCGTTAGGTATTTTCGCTTCAAGTGTTTACGTATCTGCATTGTACTTCGGGGGGGAGAGATAGCAGGGGGGACACAGCAGGGTGGCTGTGTGATGAAAGGAGATGCTGGGAAAAGCAAATGGAGGAGGGGCTGAAGGGTTGTTGATTTATGTCACACCATATGGCGCTTCTCTTATTCCTGTGTCGTTCCTCCGAGAATATCACC
>JAGVVM010002322.1:0-61225 GCA_019149425.1 Psidium friedrichsthalianum
CCTTTTTCCCTTCTTCTCCTCCCCCCCCCTTCCTTTTTTTCCCATTCCCCCTTCCCCCCCTTTCTCTCTCCCTTCCCTCCCTCTCCTTGTTTTTTTTTTTTTTTTTCCCCCCTCAATCCCCCCCCCCCTGCACACCCCCACTTCCCCCCCCCATACCGCCTGCCCCCCCCCCCCTCCCCCCCCCCCCCCCCCTTTTTTTTTAAGTTTGGTGGTGTTTAGAGCACCAACTGTGGACTGCACCTGGCCGTAGTGGTCCAATGTAACATATGTAGAGAGAGTAGGCGTTTGTTCTTTTAGCTCCATTAAAGAAGCAGCAAATATGTCCACCAGGCAAAGAGTTCATACTGACTTGCGGCAAAGCTATCATCCCCACTATAGAGAGAGAGAGAGAGAGAGGAGAGTTGTACAGCTTACATGGGGTCTATTGGTAATAAATGGTGGGTATTATCCTGCACATCACAAATGGATGCAATTCTTTTTGTTTAGCCATGATATGTCAAATGTATTCAATTTCAACAAATATTTTACTATTTTAAAAAAGCACAATGATCAAAATGTTGTGGGGAAGGTTAAAAAAATTTCTACCCTTTGCCGATTCCAAATCCCAAGTCCCAGGAAGAATCGGATGATCAAAGTTATAGGATCGAGAATCAAATTGGTCAAAACCGATTCTCAATTTTGAATTGAGAATCAAGAGAACTGACTTGGTTGCTCACCCTTACCGACACCCGTTGACCCTTATTGGGGCTTCGCGTTCCCCCACACAGGGTCCAATGACCCTCATTGACGGTTATAGAAGGTGGGGATGCCCCTATTGCACACCCTTTCTCTTTCTATCCCCTCTCTATTCGCAAGGTCTGGCGACTTTACTTGAGCAGAGGGAGTTGCAAGACCCAATTCCTAACGAAGGTCGCGTGACAATCATTTTGGTGATTGGGCATATGTTGCTTCCACCCGACTACATAAACTCTCTCTCTCTCTTTCTCTTCGTTTTATTTTTTTAATTTTAACCTTTGCCCCCGATGTTTTGCTTATGTGCCACTTAACAAGCACAACATTAGAACGTTGTCCATCATGTGCCCACGTCACAAAATTGCACATCATTAATTGGTGATTGTTTATAACGGCGATTAATAAAGGATTTGATTTTTTTTTTTTTTGTCGAATCTGAAGGACTTGATTGAATATTGCAAAAAAAAAAAAATCAGAAGCTAGAAAACTGTACTTAATTCTTATGACAGCTTTGACATTGCATTTCATATCTTTCCAAGAAATACAAAAAGTCAGCTGGTCACTGAAACATGATCCACTAGAAAATAGAAGATATTCCTGCCTCCACAGTCTGCAGTTCCTTTAATCGAACCAAAATCAAAATGCAGTGGCATCACGAAGTTTACAAAAAAAAAAAAAATTCCCTGCTGACGTGGAAAGTTGTTCGCCTTGGGGGTGGAATGAGGACTCGAAAGATGATGACAAATCCCATGTTCTTTTCTGGACAATTTATGTTTTTCCCTTATGCTTATTTATTTTATTTTATTGCTTTACCAGCTGGATTCATATTGCATTGATCCTGGTTGTCAATGTGTAGTCCCATCGAGAATGGTCGGTCCACCTCTAAAGCGACACATGGTTTTTCTCGATAAGTCGAAAACTCGCGAATAAATTAAATTTCGAGAGCGTGCGCGTGATTGGTTCGATGAAGAGACGGAAGAGACAGGTTGGTAGGCCTCCTTTTGGTCGCATGTGCTCGCCGCCAGTTGCGGATGAGGCGACGGTCGGCGACGGTGGCGCTGATGCTCCCCCCGCCGGCCGAAAGCTGACGTGCCTGATATCACTCAACCTAACTGATACCGATATCACACGTGACATAATACGATACGACCACGTTATTTTTTCAAAAATAAAAAATTTCGATATATTCAGACACGTTTGCATATAAATATGTATCATAAATATTAACAGTGAGTTTTTCTTCATCTATTAAGGATTTACGATTATACTTCTTCTTTTTTGCTGGCTGAGTATATTAATTTTGGGATAATTTGGTATATGAATTAAGTGTGTATATGTATTTAATAAATTATATTTTGACTCATATTTTATAAAAATACTTAAAATTGATCAAGTGTGCATCCAAATAGCATTTCAAGAAGCTAGACTCATTATTACTTGTGTGTATGAAACTTTGATCACGTGTCGATTGTATGTCGAAAAGTGTCGAACACAACATGACAAGAAAAGCCTTCGAATAGTATCGATGCTTTCTAGCTCTTCACCCACCTGAATAACTATCGAGATATTTACCAAAAAAAGTTGTATATTTATTGTATGAATGTCGATTTAGTTTTACAACTTTCAATTTACCGATTTAATTCTAAATATTTTCATAATTTGTCAATATAATCTTTCTGGCCAATTTTGATTTAAAACTACTGATGTAGACGTCTGTCATTCTACGTGGCACAATTGACACTAACATAAATAATTTTACAATTTTTCCTAAAAACTAAATTTTTAGTAATAAAAAATAAAATGTTATAAAAGACTGTAAAAATTATCCACATCAACATTGGTCGTGTGATGTAAGAAGGCTGATATTCATGTTAATGATTTTTAAATCAAAATTAGTCGGAGACTAAATTTATAAATTTTCAAAAGATTTAAGATGCAAATTGAATTGCCGCAAGTGCAATAGATTAGGGACTATTTTGATATTTTTTCCCCAAAAAAGCAAGTGAGGAATACAATCACGACACGAGTCACGACAACTTGATGTCCTCAGTTCGTGCGCGTGTTGTGACATTTGATTTGGGGTCTTTCAAGGCGGTGGTTACTTTCGAAGGAGGAAAAAAAAAAAGGGTGGTGGTTAGTGGTTAACCTCAAAACAACTAGGATAAAGGACCGTTCGTGGACATCATGAATTGACCCCGACCTCGACTCGAGGTCATGAGAGCTCGACGCCAACCTCCATCGCTATTGGACTTGTCAAATGAATGAGTTCTTTAATAAAAAAAAAAATTGAGTTGTGTCGAGTCGTAAATTGGCCAAATTAATTCTTCAACACAACTCAATTTGACCAATCAATTTATTGATGCATAATGTAAATTTCTTAACTCATGCTGAATTTATACTGATCCAATTTATATTAGTAAAACGCTTATATATTTAATCTAAATCTAAGAAAGCATGTTTCTTATAATGTTTACAATATTACTAAATCATTGAGGGAAATTTCTATAAATTTGTTATAATTTTTAAAAATTGAATATTTTTAGTTTTATTTAAATGAATTTTTTTTATATTTTATTTCTTTTAAATTTTTCCTTTTTTCTTTTTTCTTTTAATTGGCGGGTTCAAGTGATGGCCACGAAACCCTCATCGGCCCTCACCTGGTGTCAATGAGGGTTAGCGACGCTCTCACCAGCTTTGTAGGGGAAAAAAAGTAAAAGGAAGAAAAAAATAAAAGAAAGTAAAAGAATAGATAGAGGCATCTTAAATGGGTTGTTTTAGATGAATTCATAATGAACTCATTTATAACTACTTATTTTGTAGACCTATTATGCTAGTACGTTAAGTTTGTTACAACCCATTTAAATACTCGTTAATTATTAAATGAGCTTTGGGACCCATTTTGACAGGTCTAATTACTATGCACAAAGGAAAAGCAGAGAGAGAGAGCGCTGAATGGCAACAGTGGTAGCTCGGGGTGTCAAAAAGGTCCAAATCGACTCAATCCAATTGAATTGAAGATTTGGTGTTCATTTGTCACATGGTGCTAAATTGAAGATTCCCTAAATAGAGACAATAGATGGGGATATGACCCTCACCCTAACAAGTTATATTTACATCATCACTTTCTTGTTAAGAAAATAATATTTTTGTTTAGTTAAATCATGTGTCATCAAAGTTAGGATCAGTCGTACCATATGACAGTAATATCATAACGTGCAAATTTCTCGTCCTAAATTTGATTTTCATACAGTTGACTCATAAATAGTACATAAATGGTTGATTTGACAAGAAAAATGAAATTAAAGTATGCTTCTATGCTAAAAAGATAAGTTGATAATCAAAAAAATATTCATTGATTAGATTTAAAACGTAATAAAATAAAAAGGAAAAGGAAGGGAAAAACTAAGCTATATGAAATCTTATGTTTGTTTTGGCAATAAAAAAAGAGAAAGAGATAAAGCTTTTAAAAATTGACAATTGGCTTAAAACAAAACAGCATAGGCATAAGAGTTTGGAGTCGAACCCTCAACCTTGAACCTTGCACCAGGGGGTTCGCGCCCACGATCGTTGCAATACTAACGCCTATTCCATCCTTCCAATCTACGTTTGTGTAACATATGAGTCAATGGATCAGATAATTAACGATTCTGATCCAAAAAGTAAATTTTATTAAAATCATATACTTTTTATTTTGTTCCCAATAACAACCAGGTGGAGAGATTTTTTAAATTTTTAATTTTTTTTAAAAATTAAAATTTTAATTTCCTCCCATTTTTAATTTTTTAAATTTCTCCCTTTTAATTTTTTTTTGTAGATTTTAAAGCTTATTTTTAAATTTAATTTTTGAAAAGATGTATTTAAAAAAATTAGTTATTAGAAAATTTTCAAATCTAATTTTAACTTTGTTTAAAGTTCAGAAGTTCATGTGAAAGCACACATGGACTTAATCTTTTAAAAGAGTAGATATTTTGTTTTTTGTTGTGATTATTAAAAGTGATTCTATTTTCAGAACCAAATTTTTATTCTTATTTTTTCTTTTAAACTGTTTCAAGAATAGAATTGGAATTATTTACGTTACCAAACATGTTTTTTATTCAGAATATTTACGTTACCAAACATATTTTTTATTCTTTTTTATTTCAAAATATAATCAAAGAATGCCAAATAAATCCTTATTCGATGCTCAACATTTGGTTGTGTTGCGATTTTATAGATATAGTTTTTTTAAAAAAAAATAGCAATTGCTTCTTAAATACTACATTGGATTACAATTTGGAAAACTTCTGGTGGGTCAATCACAACTTGCACTTGTGAAATGACTGAACAAAGATACGTGTGGACCTCATCATTGATACATTGGTACTATTTTGCCCTTTGCATATAACGGAGGACCTCCCAATTTTAACCTCTCTTTTGCCCCTAGCTTCCAATCGTACGTGGGAAGGACAGGATCGTGCTTCAATCATTTCTCAGTTTCCATTGTACAAAATCTACTGCTATCAGATTCCTACAGTCAAAAGAATAGGAGGGACGAGGCAATTATGATAAGAGCCGGGTCACGTGAGAAACAACTTCCACAGGAATAAAAGGATTACTTTCAAGTTGGATGAATGTGCGCAATCAATTTGACGATGAAAATGTCAGGTTTCTTTGGTAAGATGTCGTTCTTTTATCGTTAAGGTAAATGAGTTCAGATGTATAGTTTAGACAAGCACTGCCATGGTTGTCATGTCTGTGTCCTACGCAAGTGCACGATCAAGAAGACGGTTACAGGTGCTTTCAAAGTGCATATGTATAGTGATGCATGAACAAGAGCAATCTTTTGCAGGGACGTGCGACAATAACCCGATACCTTATCAAGGACAGATTTAAGAAAGAGTTTAAGTCCGAATTGAGTAGAATTCCGAGGTTAACTTGATTTGATTTTACTTAAAAAAATCTAGTCGCAAAGTAACAATCGACCATTCATTTAGTGGACTCCACATGAGTCTCATCTCATTTACATGCCCAAATTCAATGGACGCGCATAGATTGTGGTTTTTCTGATATCGAGTCCAATAATTATGGGTACCGCTAACTCGTTTTGTGACCATAAAAGATTGTGCATTTTGATGGTTTTGCCCACACCTTTTTCGTCCCAGCTGTCTTTTCAGTAAAAATGAGGGACCGCGGATGAGAAATACAAGAGGGCAAAGTTGAGATTCTCGTTGAGTTTTGTCTAAATAATCCTACATGGAAGAATTGTGTTGATATAGAGCAATCTATAGTTTAAGTTTGCTCATAATTTATTGGATTAATGTTTTGAACGAAGACAAATCCAATTAGGCATGTCCACAACTTCGAATTTGGCCTATCTCTTTGTGATTTTTTCGAGTGAAGAAATCAAATTTCTGCTATGCGTCATAATAGGAAGGGATTTTTTTTTATTTAATTCGAAAGTAAACAAGTGAAAAGTGTAGAGTTGTACATGCGAGTTATGTTAGAAAATCCCACTTCGAAAAATTGGGATTGGATGGAGAAGTTAATACATCATATTTTAAGTGAAGGTAGGTCAAACTCAATATTTTGACAAACTTAAACCTAGCTACCTTTTGGCGATCTCACGGATGAAGGTAGAGGCCTCTGATGCATGCTCTAACAAAAATAACATAAATGGCTAAATAAATTCGGGGTGCCCATCACATAGCTTAAATTAACACTAGGGATGAGTAGTTCTACGGCAGGTGGGTTACCTAGAACTTTGGAACCTGAAATCTATTCCGAAATAGAATATGTTGGTCTAGTTCGGCTCCAGGGTCTACTCAAGAGCCGTGCAATTCCTTTCTCGTGTTTCATTCTTTTTTCTTGAAAGCATAAACTTTAGTATTAAATCTTATAACTTACAACCGAGACAAATAACAGTTACAACAAAATAGTACAACACAAAATGATGAGAAGTACAATATAAAACAGACAAAAATATAAAGGAATTAGGAAGCGTCTAATTCACCCCCTTAGACGGGCATAATAAAAGCTAAAGCAGCAACATAAATTTCTATCTGCCAAAAGTGACAATCCACGAATGATGAAAAATCAAGGCATTTCAAGCTACGTCGTTGTGACGGTTGAAAGAATTGAATTCTTTGTAGAAGGTGGAGATAAAATAATCCATGCCCTCAAAAAGTTTGCCTAATTTGCAGGCGCTCACCAAGTTGGAGACAGCATGGACGCTACCGGAATCTAAAGAGCGCACCATTCAGCCTGGGAAGCCCTCGCGACTCTTAGTATTGGAGGACAAAAAAGCATCGCCCCGAAAGTGCAAGGACTTCCGTCGGACAAGTCCGAAAGCCGTGCAAGTTAGAGGTGAGCATTTCCAAAGTAGAGTAAGTAGGCTTCGGTTTCCTAAATGGGTAGATTTCAGACCTAAAATTTGAAATATTCTTTATTAGGACCGGTTCTTAATATTTGAAACTTGAAATCTATCTTGTAGATGCCGGTTCCAATCCGATTTTAGGATCTACCCTAGATCAGTACTCATCCCTAACTAATGCGACGGTTGTTGAACACACAAAATTCACATAATAAAGTGTACCCGAACTCTACATTATCGTCAAAAACTAAATAGCTTGGTAAAATAAACTTGATAGGCAAGTCTACACGTTGTGAGAGAGGTTGGGTCCGCGGCCTCGAGCCTTTTGCTTGTGCGCTCCGTACCTCGCTTCATTTATTAAGGCAGCTCATGATTTTCTTCCCACCCGCATTTATCTTGGTCACTGATGTCATTCTCGTCACTTGATTCAAGCCCGACGCAGCATAGCTTAATTTGGAAAATTAATAGAAAGATCGATCGATCTGGTAAAGGGTTATGATGTGTTAACTTTTATACCTAGAGACAAATTTCTAATGATGAGAGCTTATTCTACCGTCAAGAACTGCATCGATATAATTGACGATGTCCTTCGGGAAATTATTGCTGTCCTAGCATCATCAGGAAAGCTATCCCTCAGTCACAAAAAGGGCAATGAATCAATGAACAGGTTTTACAAGTCAAAACGCAAGATATTGCCCTTTGAATTTCACAGCAGCGAGTTTGGTGAATCGCTATATTCCATAGCCAATTAATTGGAGGAGGGACCATTAGCTATCTTAATCGAATGGAGATTTTTCGCACGAACTCGATACATGCCCATCGAACGCATCGGCATCATCAGAACTAGAGGCACCGGATACGCTTCACCGAGTTCGTCCGATAATTGTCTCGTTATCAACCCTACTTTTTGATAATTAGTATTAAAAGGTTCTTTTAATTACTTTGTCATTTCTCAAAAGCGATTATGCATCTCCACCTATTATAGAAAGAGACTGTTGACATTTGGGGGTTTGGATTTGATGGGCCAATTAATTTTGATCGATCATTATTTGATTTTTCTATTGGACCAACTGCAATGCGATGCCTCATATGGGGACCATTGGACGGATTTTCTCTAGTGAAGAAATCATGGGTGTGGTTCATATTCATATCGAAGCGGGTCCATATCATAGCCTATACCTTAGGACCAGACACAGTTCCCTTGTCTCTGTCTTGATCTGCTTTTGTTGCTGTATATTTTTCAATATCAAATCATGGTTTGTAACCCGACATCATCTCTCTCTCTCTCTCTCTCTCTCTCTACAATGATTATTGCAAATTACACTGATTACGTGATTATTTGGTAGGAATATATATATGATTGGAATTTTGATAATGTAGCGTGCACCTAATCCACCAAACCAACCACTGTATAGAATAAATTTATGGAAATGGAGGTTGAGAATGAAGACAAGACGGTATTAATGTGGGATAGCATCCAAAAAAATGTCAACAAAGAGGATATACGTAGAGCCAAAGTGGGGTTGCATGGCTTTCTAGGGTTGCCTCGGTCTAAGAATATATGTAGGATGGTGGACCACGAAATTAGGGTTTTTGCTACGTACCCAACATATATATCACAAACGTTTAGGGTGCGGTTGGGTCATTGACTCTTGGCTTTTGATGATTCATTGTCCATGAGCTGGAGAGTTCAACCATTTAGCGGAATGTTCATGGAATACAGACAGCGATATCCTGTATAAAAGGACGAATCACGAGATGAAAGATTACCAGATAAAGAAGGGAATCATCGGCCTACCTTTGAAGTTGTAATGATATCTTTACCGATGATGGATACGCGACTAGGGAAAAGATATCTAAGAGAATACGCGCAAGTGTAATGGTTGAGGTGAGACCCAATGAAGTCTCGTGTCGAGCTTTGAGCGTCCATGCACGAGTTAAGTTGTTGATAACCCTTGTTAGAGTGCACGTGTGAAACCTTCACACGAAAGATGTCTCGCATCAAGGATGTGATGTAATGTATTACAGTTAATGAAAGTGACATGTAACTCATTTGTTTAAACTTTTATATGAATATATGTCTAATTGGATTTGTTGGCTGGGTAACACTTAATCTCTGTCTTGGTTATACCCTAGGTAAAAGTGTCGAGTTTATGTCGTGTGTTTCCAACAAGTGGTATATGCGGGCCCGGCATATGTGGAACTTGGAAATAATATTATTAGAGAGAAAGGATATCTAAATCAAGAGGGAGTGGGTCTAACACAAGAGACTCACACATGAGGCAAACATTTGTTAGGTGCATGGTAAGAGTGTTAGGCGAAAGTAGTCTCACTTTAGGGGAGAGTAGTTAATATATCACGATTGGCCGATAACTTATTGAATATATCTGCGAGTTTGAACTTGGGCTTTCTTTCGGTGATTTTATGTAACGTATTCCGAACATTCTGAATTCTATGGTACCTAAGATAGGCTCCTTTGAAATTAGTGGGAAAAATTACCGAAAAATTCTAAAACTGTTGTAATGGTGTCAATTCACTTTTAAACTTTTTTTGGCCAATTCAATTATGAACCTTTCGCATTCGTGCAAATTTAGTTCTAAACATGTTGCATTTCTATCAATTTAGTTATTCTGGTCAATTTTGATCGAAAATTACTAACGTGGCGTCAATGCTGATGTGACCAATTCTTAATAATATTTTTTATATATTTTTATATTTTTCATTTATATTTAATATTCTTTTTAATTTTTTTTCTCCTTCTCTTTTTCTTCCTTCTGTAGCCAGGCCCTAAGCCCGGCGACCGGTCAGAGGGGAAACAAGAAGAGGAGAAAAAAGGAAATGAAAGAAAAAAGTATTTTGAAAACAAAAAATTTCGATAGTATTAAAATATTTAAAAATTGGCCATGTTAGTACCGATTGTGCCATGTCAGTGCTGGTAACACCACACCAGCGATTTCAAGCCAAAATTGAATAGAATAACTGAGTTAGCACAAATACAAAAGATTTAAGACTGAATTGGCAAAAAAAAAAAAGGGATTGAGGTTGAATTGACACGATTGCAATAATTTTACGATTTTTTTGGTAATTTTTTCGAACTAAAGTGTTGGGCTTTGTAAGCACTCTAATGTCTTTTGGTGATGCCTGTGTGGCTTCTGTCTATAAAAACCAGCAACACCTTTGTCTTCTCTCTTCTCCTTGGTGATAATAATAACCGATAACACTAGCTATAGCTAGCAAGGAAATATCAACATAGGTATCGTGAGCGAAAATCTTAAAACCTTTGACCCATCATAAAAAACCCTAAGCAAGCTACAACCTAGTTCGAACTAAACTTCTGACCCATGTCCTTTCTCCTTTTATTTTCCATTATTATAGCTCAAAAGATAAAATCGAGTCAATAGGACAGTGTATGGTGACGCTAAAAAAAAATGTTTATATCTCAAAGTGTTCAAAACATTTTAAGAACAGAAATGCGTATGGTAAAAAAGTATTCCCAAAATGTTTCGGGAAAACTTTTAACAAATAGAAACATTTTTGGAATAAAAATAAGAAACAAAAAAAAAATTGCTTCTATATTTTCAGAACACTTTTGAGAGATACATTTGGAATATTTTTAGAAACAATTGGGAACACTTTCTTGAACACACTCTCTCTTTTGTTCTTGCACAAGTAACTCCTCTCTCTTCTCCTTATGTGCTCCTCGATCAGTCAACGCCGCCGCTCCTCCAGTGAGTTTCTACCGGTTCCTCTCCTTCTTCTTTCACTTCTTGACAACCGACCAGCACCTGACAAGGTGGGCGAGCTTGCACGAACCAAACCCTGCCTAAACCTGGGCGGCAATGGTAGGGGTCGTCGTGGTGCCCTGCTGCTTGGCGTTCCTGTTCATGTTGTGGATCTTTGTAGAGTTGCCAGTTTTGAAGGAGACCTCGAGCTTCCACTTCGATTTCGTGATCTTTTGGACCAAATCATTGTGTGCTTTTGCTTTGAATCTAATTGTGTTCTTGCTTGTTGGGAAGACCTCAGCCTTGACGATGAATTGGCAGGGATTGTAAAGGATTAGTTGCTCATCGCCTTCTCTTGGTTGGTCATTAAGGACACCGTGACACTCGTGGATCTGTTTGGTTATGGGTTGGCATTCTTGGCGTGGGGTATTATAATCACGTGAAACTGCAGGCTTTAAAGGCCAAGGAAGCACAGAAGGCTTCGCAAGCGGATGAGGAGGCGGGAAGGTTGCTAGAGCAGAGGGATGGAGATGGAATGGGGAGAAAAGAGATTTGCAAGCCTAATTTTTATTGAATTTAGATGATGGTTGAATATTGAGTTGAGTATTAATTTTTATAGTTGATCTCATCCACATTGAAAAAATTAGGAAAAATTAATGAAGAAATTAGGAATAGATTTTTTTTTTGCAGTTATCGAATGCGTTTCTGATTTTTTTTTTTGTCTGAGACACAAAATTTTATGCAGTTACCAATATGCTTCTGTTCTCAGAAATCATTGTCGGGAAACAGAAACAAAAAAAAATGTTTCTGTTTTAAAAGTTATTTCGAGAATAGAAACGTTACCATACGCAGTCTAGAAGATTAGTCAGAGACCATAATAATATCTATCTATGTGCTAAAGAGAGAAAGAGAGGGTACTTTATAATTAAGGCATCGAAAAATGCTAACTATGTAGAAGTGATGCATATATTGATATACCAAGCACGTGAAGACCATAACTGAATTTTAACAAATGTGTCAGATATATTAATTAGGATCACAATCTTCCTCGATTGATTCTAATTAATTGTGATTGATTTTGTAATAATTAGTTACTTTAGATAACTATCTAGGTCAGCATATACATTGGCTCTTGTATCATTAGTTTTGATATAGAAAAATACACAGAAAAATACTTTTATGCTCTATTCGTAACATAGTATCAGAGCCAATGTTATTCCTTTCCGTAATGTAAGCCCCCCCCCCCCCCCCCACAAATTAATCAATTTTCACTCTAGGTCAACATATAGGCTCTTGTATTATTAGTTTTGATATAGATAAATATACAGAAAAATACTTCCTGCTTCATTCGTAACATAGTATCAAAGTCAGTGTTATTCCTTTTTACATATGTGGGTCACCCCCATTAATCAATTTTCAAGTGCTGCTCGTAATCTAGCTTGCACGTGAGAAGGAGTGTTAAAGTGTTGTCCCACATCGATTGTGAAGGGTCATGTATGCTCTTTATATTCATGTGTTCTATTCCACTTTCAGTTTAAACTTTTAGATTTTCATTATTATTCTATCATTGCTCTTTTCACGAGTCTCGCATATATAGAAGCTTGTACTAATCCTCTTGGCAACGAGTTATGCCTGAGGAGTTGTAAGCATTAGAAAATCTCACACTTCACACTTGGGACTTGGTTGATTTGCCTCCTAAAAAGTCTGCTATAAGTTTAAATGGATGTACAAAATCAAAAACAAAAAAGCAGATGGTACAGTGGAACGCTACAAAGCTAGACTAGTCGCCAAAAGCTTCACTCATTAGTATGTCATTGACTATGATGAGACGTTTGCTCCAATTGCACATCTTACTGCAATCAAAAGCTTCACTCATTGGTAGGTCATTGACTATGATGAGATGTTTGCTCCAATTGCACATCTTAGTTGTGTTTGCGGCCTCCTTGCCATTGTTGTAATTAAGAAGTGGTCTTTGCCTCTAGATGGATGTTAAAAATGCATTCATCAATGGAGATCTCACTGAAGAAGTTTTTATGGAGCCTCGCCCAGATAGACTCATACTTCTAATAAAGTGTGTCGACTACGCCATGCATTATATGGTTTGAAGTAGACTTCCCCGTACTGATATTCCAAGTTTAGTTCCACTGTGGAACATCTTGGATTTACCTTTAGTCCCTACGACAATGCTCTCTTTTTGTTCAACAACATTTTGTGGGAATCTCTACTACTCTTATATGTGGATGACATGATTATTACTAGTGATGATTATCATGGGTATCACACAACTACAACAATATTTGAGTAGACATTTTGACATGAAAGATCTTGGAACCACAGTTTATTTTCTAGGCTTGGAAGTTGCTTCAATTCTTCTAGGTATTACCTTTCCTCAAGCAAAATATTGCCACTATCTTATTTCTTGAGCTGGATTACTGATGATAAGATTGGTTCAACTCCCATGAGACTAATGTCAAAATTTTGATGACAAAGAAGACTCTCTTTTTCTAAATCCTACTCTTTACCAATACTGGTTGTCAGTCTTATTTACCTTAAAGTTACCTATCATGATATAGCTTATACTGTTCATGTTGTAAGTCAATTCATGACCATGCCGCGATGACTCATTTTCATACTATTCTTCAAATACTTCACTACGTCAAGGGCACCTTATTTCATGGTCTTTACTTTTCTACTAACTCGACCTTAGAGTTGACAGTTTATTCACATGCTAATTGGGGCTGGTGACCCACTTACTCGTCACTCTACCTATAGCTATTGCTTCTTCTTAGGAACACCCTTATTTCTTCGTGGAGCAAGAACAGACTACTACTTGCTCGATCTAGTACATAAGCATAATCTCGAGCTCTTGTTGATACAAGATTTGAACTATTATGATTGCGATGGTTATTATAAGCCATGAGAGTCTATCATCATGGTGGAACGATCATTTATTGTGATAATCAGAGTGTTTCAGATAGCCCGTAATGATGTCTTCATGAGCGTACCAAGCATATCGAAATAAATTGTCATTTTGTACTATCTCACATGTTTCGTGATACTATTCATCTGTCATCATCACTTCATCGACTGATCAAACGGCTAATATCTTCACTAAGGCACATTCACCTGAATGTTTTCAGAGTGGTTCGCCATACTCCAGTTGACATCGTCTTGAGTTTGAGGTGGGATGTCAGATATATTAATTAGGATCACAATCTTCCTTGATTGATTCTATTAGTTGTGATTAATTTTGTATAGTTTAGTTACTTAGATGGTACTCTAGATCAGCCTATACATAGGCTCTCCATATCATCAGTTTTGATATAGAAAAAATATGAAGAAAATTTTTTCTGCTCCATCGTAACAAAATGATTATATTCAATACCCAATAAATTTCTAATCTCGCAGAATGTTGCGGTAATGCGCTATTGAGTTCTCTCATTTTTTTTAGAGAAAGTTTCTACTTAGTTAATTTCCTACACTTTAGTCATGCAACCTTTGAGGGAAGAAGCCGTATTGATGTTTCAACATTCCTTTGAGGAAAGCAATAAACATACCTCATATTATGAAATTCCAACATGAGATCCCAGAGTTGCAAGGACAACATCCCAAAATTTACTAGGAGTTTGCATACCTGCCAATTTAAAAGGTAACTGACATGTGCAACTTACCATCTCAAAAGACCATCATGCGATTCCGTAAGGATCCATCAGATCGTGAAATTAAAGGAGTCTCACTTCCATACCGTACCACAGCCTTCATGTCACATATTTCTCCACAAAAGTAAATTTCGATAATGCTTCGTGACGGCTATAAATTTTACAGAATCAACCAATTCCTCGATCTAATTCTCAAAATGAAGTATCACCATGGCTTTCTTAAAGCTCTGGTTGTGACATGATGTGATTAATGCATTAGGAATAGGATCATATGCAATCGTTCTTGGCCTTTAGAATCAAATTAGGTATGAGTAATGTTTGGTACATACATCAATAATCCCCATAAGAGTAGCACGTGACAACGAGGATGTACATTGGATCATTACGAAAAGAACAATGTGATATAGAGCAACGGCAAAATTGAAAAGCACCTCATTTCATTTGATGTGACAAACGAACTCGATGATTATTTAAATCAAACCCAATTTCTACGTCCACGTATATATAGTTGGCCTTGTCGTATTTCGACTGATCCATCCAAATGAAAAGTTAAAAGAAAATCCTGTAAATTAATGTCGTATGTTTTCAGAACGAGAAACACACGGAATCGAACATCAGTTTCTTTTCTCACCTGCACGCACGAATCACATTTGGAAAAAAGAACTTGCTCAGCTTCCAAACCAACAGATAAGAAAAGTGTCTCTCTCTGTTTTTTATTTTAGTTTTAAATTTTTTGTACTTTAATCCTTTTTTTTTTTTTCTCTTTTTGCAGATGAGTGCTACAAAAAACTTGGCGGTCCACCAAACTCAATCCCTTTAATGATGCGCCCGCTCCGTGGGGCCTTGCATTGGCGCATTAGATTACATAAAATCTTATCTTTGTCCAGCTTTATTAAATTTATGCTGTCCTAACTGATGCTGAGAATAATCTTAACTCGTGTACCTTGCTAGGTTCATAATTAAGAGTTCTGTACATAAACAATAATATAGTTACATGAAATATATATATATATATATATATATATATATATGTGTGTGTGTGTGTGTGTGTGTATAGTTTACTTCTCGTGTCTTCTTCGTACCAACCGGTTAATCGACTTGCCGTTCTTAATTATTACCATTCAAAAGTAGGCACAGCTTTTTCTTTCTCCTTCGCTTTTCAACTGGCCCGGACTTTACCATGATTGGTTAATTTCTTTTTTTTTTCTTTTTTGCCATGGTTGCACGTGTCACTAGCATGTTTTGATAGATAAACTATGATGGGTGTTTTGCTAAAATGATACCAAATTACATCGTCAAAGGATAGTATGGGACATGGATGTCAAGCCACGGTGCACGAGATCTCATTAGGGAGTGAGAGATTCTCTGTAGAACAATCGGCAATCGCTAAATTGCCATGTGGATAAATCGGGCATGACTTGGCCGAGAGGATTGTTGCATTTTCCATTGGAGGTTTAGAACTATATTAGTTCAATGAAAAGGATGGGGCTCGATTGGTTTTCATATCCGTGAATTTAGGACCGATTGCACATTTCTTGGTTTGGAAAGCTAGAGAAAGAAGAAGGAATGAATTACGAAGGAGTATTTTAAATTCCCTCTCTTCCCCCCCTTACAAAAGTTTTTGAGTAAGGTAAGTGCAATCCGATGTATTAAGAGGTCAAACTTAAACTCAATCTTGATGATCTCCTCTTATTGAGATATTGGATTTCTGTTGCACATTTTAATAAATGGAATTGATATTGAGAGCGCACAGTAAAAATTCGATACATTTAGTAAGGGAGATCGTGTGAGGAAGCACAAGTACGAGTCAGTCAACGTATCTAGTGGAATTATTAACTACTATACACCAAAACACTTCGATAATGTGGGACATTTTTTAACACAATACACATGCATCTAAATAATCTTCCCCCTTTCATGTGTCAGTTTAGTACTATGTTTGCTCTCTTTAATTCAGGATTCCTTCTATAACAATATTTATCAACTTGAATCTCCAACGTTCACCTTCATCCATGATGTCTTTCTCTAAATGGAATCACGACGATTGTAGTGGGACCGCATTACTATTTACAATGCCCATCTTCACTCCATGTCTCTTCCGTTAGACCGAATCATGAAGGTGCCTGGAAATCGTGCTAGTCAGATTCATTCTGTGAGATATTCACCAAACATCGATCACATGAGAGTGGCCGCCAATCAACAATCGAATATGATCATCCTTGATTGGGAGTGCGCAATAGAAACCCAATCATCTTCAACGAGGGAGATCACTAAAAGGGATCCAAGTCTGAGCTAGCCAAATGTTCTATTGAAGTCATTTTCACTCAAAAATTAAGTCTGTTAGGGCTAACTTCCGTTAAATGAGCTGTTCTATACATCAATAATTCTTCGACGTGAGACTTTTTCTAACATAACTCTATTGGCAATCAAAGCCACTTATTGATTGATGGGTCCCAATGTCCATCGGTGTTTTTTACGAATAAATAAAAAAGAACGGCACAATTCCCTGGTGGAAATTTGCCGTCAGCGAATGATTTCACGGTAGGGGTATCCCGAGCGAAAAACATGTCATCTGGTGTATTAATGCATCACAACCTAAGGACGATAAGTATTGAAGGCTCGACCACGTAGCAAGTTCAATATCTTAGTTGAGGTATTGGATCAAAAGTCGAGAGAGGAGACTCATGTTGGGGGTGGGTCAAGGATTATTAAGATGAACGTGTAAGTGACGGCAGATGAAATCCCGAATTAAGAATGGATACGGTGTGGCGCAACTAATACCCTTGGCCAATAGCCCATTATTATAACTGTTGAGTGAGGTTAGTTCAAACTTATTAAAAGCGAGCTCAGACTTTTGCTTATCTTTTGATGACCTTCCTTGCCGGGAACCTCCTTTTTCCCTCCCCAAGTCAATGATTTGGTCAAATTAGTTTGGTCTATATCCGCCCGTTCACAGGTGAAATTCATGAACAGAATATAAGAGCGTTAAAGATACATAATTCGGGAAATAATTACTAGGTAGGTGACGCATGATTCCGAGTCACATGTTCAACTCACCAAACTCGTCTTTCCGATAAAAAGAAGGTGCATTTCGCCGATTCCCATTTCCACGACTTTCACAATCCTTCTGGCACATACAAAGGGCAAAAAAAAAAAATATCGAAAAATAAATAAATTAGAAAAATAGCAAGGGAAAAAAAAAAGGAAAATTCGCCGTCCTATGCATGGCTTCGTACGTCAACTTCGACAGCTACCCCGAGTCAATACACGAGTTTCACGCGCCACCATGGGCGAGAGGACAGACGCGCGTCCTGCGGTTGGTCCGTGGCATGGACGCCCTCGAATTGCCGATGGGGGGGAAGTCGCTCAACCCCCATCACCAGACCCACGTTTTCCGAGAAAAAATTTCAGATAAATAATGCCAGCGATTCCGCTTTCCGCTCAAGTCCAGACCAGACCTTCACTAAGCAAGCAACGGAGGGGAGACAGGAAGAACCCTACTATGGCTAATCTGCGCAGCTTCTTTACTGGGCCACGGTCGGCGCATTTTAGCCTCACCTCCAAACCCTGAAAAAGACTCACTCCCCTTTCTCTCTCCTGTCGGTTGGGGTTGGATGCTTATGCGCTCTTGCACTCTCTTTTCTTTTCTCTCTCTAGATTTAGCCTTTCCTGGAACTTTGTTCTCGGCCCGTGTTCGCTGCTAGATCAAGCCCGGTTTTTTCCACCTCTGCCGTGGATTCCTCTTTGTGGGTTCGAACCGTTTTGAGGGGGTTTCTTTTGAAGATTCTTGCTTGGCGCTGAGGGAAAGGGAAGCGGAGCGAGAAAGGTTGGTGCGGGTTTCAGCTCCAGATCTGAGCAAGAGAGGTTGTTTTCAAGCAATGGAGATAGAGACCGGTGTGTCTTAGCTTTTTTTTTTTTTTTTCGGGTGGGGGTGATTCTCGCTTGAAGTTGAAATAAGTGAGCTCGTTTTGGTTTTCTTGGGGGAAGCTGCGAATTTTGGAGTTTTCGACACGGTGTTCTTTGTTGGTTTTTGTGGGCCGTGGAGCAAAAACCTTGGTGGGTTTCTCATTTTCGCTTCTCTGTAGAGAGAGAGAGAGAGAGAGAGGGAGAGCAACTGGTGTGAGAAATGCTGGCGATTAGTGGTCCTTCAAGCAGCTTGTTTTCAAGCTCCAGCTGCAATACTTTGCTCAGGGAACTTCAGGTCTCTGCTTTCACTCCTCTTTAGTTTTCCTCTTTATCTTTCCGTCCCAGAGTTTTCGCCTTCTTCGTTGTTCCTTTTTTCCTATTTTTCAAGATTTTTTTGTGTGTGAAGGCTGCGCTTTGATAGGAAAGGGAAACATGTTCTCTTTTTGGTGGAAAATAACTTTTCAATGATGGGTGGTTTTTTCCATGACTTTAATGCTGTTTTTACTCTGCTAAAAGAAGAAAGCTATGATTTTGCTTTTTGATGAAATCATTGTTTGTTGGTCAATTCGAGCTGTGTTTTAGGATCCTTGTTTCTTTAATCCTTAGGCTAAACAGTCGTCCGTCTACTTTCTGTTAGTCAAGTAATTGTCCCTGTAGTTCTCTCCGTTCACAAGGATTCCTAACTTCTTTTTAAGTGAGAGCTCAATGCATTTACTTCCGATTATTATTATGTAGATGTTAGTGACTTGGTATATTTTTTTAGTGTAAAGAATTTTTGAAGTTTGGCGCTATATCATTTCTTTGGCAGGGGGTTGGATTTTCTTCATTTCATGTGCTGTGACCGTGACTACAAATTGATATAGCTGTTTGGATTTCCAAATTGTGAATTAGCTTCTTGGCGAATGACATTTTTTATTCCGTCCACGAACTTTCTTCCTAGTTTCTTCATGTTATCTGTTTTGGAATGGATTGGACTCTCTGGAAATTCGCCTCCTTATTAGAATAAATGTTGAAACGGTATTTTGGTTGGGTCAGAGAGCGCTGATCTCAAGTTTGAAGGAAGTGCTTTTGGCTAACATTGTGTTTTTAGAATTCCGACGGCACCATAATTCCTGATTGCATCAGTGTAAAGGGAAAGAAACTACAACCGACATATTATTGCAATAGTTGCTCGACTGTTTTTTAATTGTTGTTTTAAACCGAGGGAAAAGCTTACCTTTGACGATACTGAACCTTTTCTTTGTTGGAGCAGCAATTATGGAATGACATTGGAGAAAGTGAAGCTGATAAAGATCACATGCTTATAGAATTGGAGGCTGAATGCTTACAAGTTTATAGAAGAAAGGTTGAGGATGCTGCCAATGCCAAGGCTCGTCTTCATCAGTCTGTTGCAGCCAAGGAAGCTGAGCTTGCAACACTTACGGCTGCTCTTGGAGAACTTAATATTCATTCGCCTGTAAGAGGAAATTACATGTGACGTGATTTTGTTCCACAACGCAATGGCAGTCAATACCTTTTTCCTGCCATCAGTGATTGTTTCTCGTCTTTTATGTATTGTGAGACGTGTTGTCACTGAATCATTAACAATGACAAGGTAATCAATTAACATAAAAGAAATGTCCAAAGCCCATATTTTTAAGTATGTAAATGAGATAAAATATGGCACTTCCTGTCAAGGGCATCCTCTTCAGGAATTTAGGTTGCCTTGTTGAAATGTGGATGCCAGTTGATCCTCAGTTGTTTGGGTTCATGAGGATGGATCAGATTGTAAAAAAATAAATCTTATGCTGGCTTTCACTGGGCCATTTAAGTGATCTGAAGTTACACTTTTCTATAGTATGAGAGGATGCTGCTACTGCAGAAATTTTAGTAGAAGAAATGGCTGATTGATGGGTTAGAGATACCACATGCGTGTGGAAAGCGATATGAAGAAATTAATGTTCCCAAACACTTTCTTGAACTAACTGAAGTACATGTAGCATGGTGTGGTTGATTGCCGCAGCCTGTAAGATGGGGAATATTGTAATTTCCATAAGTATATGAATCTGCACTGACCTTGACTAACAGCCAATTTAACCAATCCAAGGAGAACTTTCTTGTGTTGATCGATATATACATGCCACAGGTTTTTGGTTAATCTTAATAAAACTGTAGGTATCTTTAGATTTCTCTGGGCAATTTTCAGTTGCTCATGGAGCTGTTAATAATTTTTTTTACAGATTCAAGCTGAGAAGAGGTCAGCGTCATTGAAACAGAAACTTGCTTCTGTGACCCCTGTGGTGGAAGATATGAGGAAAAAGAAAGAGGAAAGGATAAAACAGTTGGCTGACATACGGGCTCAGATTGAGAGGATCAGTGGAGAGATATCGGAGTATGGTCATGCAAACAATGGCACAAGCAGTAGCCTTAGTCTGGATGAAGAAGATTTGTCCCTCAGAAAGCTTTCTGAATATCAAACACGTCTTCGCACTCTTCAGAAGGAGAAGGTATTTTTTCCTTGACAATTTTAGCTGATGCCCAAAACTCCTCCTCTATTCTTTTAATTTTTCCCGGCTTGTTTGTGGCACTTGATGAAATACTTCAGTTTTATTACACAATTACTTTTTGTGGTCCTCTGGAGATTGAGGAAAGATGGACCTCTTCTGAGTACATGTCGGTCCAATAACTTTGAGCACAAAGAAGATCCCTGTCGACCCTAGGCTAGGATGAAAAATTTCAAAGAATAGGTTGGCTGGTGACATGAAGCGGGGGTGGGGTTTTTTTTTTTTTTTTTTTAGTAGATTTAAAAAGAGAATAATTGGAGAAAAGACACAATGCCTAGAAATTTCAGTTTCAGTTTCAGCTTCTCTTGAGAGCATGTGAAGAAGCACCCTGATATAGAAAGAACTCTAAATAAATAACAGAATCAAATCCACCATTAAGGACTAATTAGCATGTTTTTCCTGGACTACCTGTAGTATGAACATAGATGCATGTATGCAAAATGTGTCAGTCTGGTTTAGTGTGGTGTGTATCGCATGATTACTGTTCTTGACTAATAGTATGGTTATACTTGTCTCTTTGCAGTCTGAACGCCTTCAGAAAGTTCTGGAGTATATAAACGAGGTGCATTCTCTCTGTGGTGTGCTTGGGTTGGATTTTGGAAAGACTGTCAGCGAGGTGCATCCAAGTCTGCAAGGTACAGCGATTGAACAATCAACTAACATTAGCAATTGTACCCTGGAAGGTCTAGAACATGCCATTCTGAAGTTGAAAGTGGAACGCAAGTCTCGAATCCAGAAAGTAAGCTGAATCCTCAATGATATTGTTTCGGATTAGTCGTTCATCTTAGTTCTCACATGTTTCAATTTGTATTGTTAATTCACAGGTTAAAGATATTGTTGCATCTTTATTTGAATTGTGGAATTTGATGGACTCCTCAAATGAGGAGAGGAGTAATTTTTCAAGGATCACATCCGTCCTCAGGTCTTCAGAAAGTGATATTACAGAACCAGGTGTTCTGTCAGTGGAGATAATTGAACAGGTTCGGAACGTGTCCTGTTTGTAGATGTGTCGTCCTTTTCTGTCATGTTATGTTTCTAATAATGAAAATGGAAACCTTGCCACCAGGCATCAGCAGAAGTGGATAGGCTCACTACTTTGAAAGCCAGTAGAATGAAGGAACTGGTCATGAAAAGGAGGTCAGAATTGGAAGATTTTTGCCGACTTGCTCATATTTTACCTGACACTAGCACCTCTGCCGAGAAATCCAACGCACTGATAGATTCTGGTATTCTCTCTCATCCTTGCCTTAGCAATGCCCTTTCTTCCACATCATGTGTTTAACGTGAGAACCTTAAGGCACAAATTCTGCCGGTTTCAGGGTTAGTAGATCCTTCAGAGCTTTTGGCAAACATTGAAGCTCAGATAGATAAAGTAAAAGATGAAGCTGAGAGTAGACAAGATATAATGGATAGAATTGACCGATGGCTCGCTGCTTGTGAGGAGGAACGCTGGCTTGAACAGTATAATCAAGTAAGCCATTGGTCTAAGAAAATGTGATTCCCAGCCAAGTACTTATATTGTTGTATTATCATTAGCGGATGAGATTTAGCAGAAGTTGGTATTCATTTAAAGTTATCATATTACCAACCTTTGCCTAATAATTATGTGCTTGCTTTTAGGACGAGAACAGATACAGTGCTGGAAGAGGAGCTCATATTAACCTGAAACGAGCTGAACGAGCTCGAGTGGCCGTTAGCAAAATTCCAGGTGGTTGTCTCGTCATATAATTTTTTACCCCGGTTTCGTGAACGGCTTGTTCCTGTGGCTAAAGAGCTGTCCTTGCAGCGATGGTTGACAATCTAATAAACAGAACACTGGCATGGGAAGATGAGAAAAGGGCTTTGTTCCTTTACGACGGAGTGAGTACTTTTGCAGTAATCTTTTAACTCACACATTCTTGTTCTTTCTGGTACTTAATTTTCTTTATGATAATATCTTTAAAGGTACGACTGGTGTCCATACTGGACGATTACAAATTGACCAGAAAACAGAAGGAAGAGGAGAAGAGGAGATACAGGGTAATGTTTCGCTTGTTATATCTGAGAGAAGCTCATGCCGATAAGAAAAGTTCTGCTCTAATTTGAAACTTCTAAAATCTTCTTGAATAATTTAAATATCCCTGCCTGAACTGCATCAGGAAAGAAGGTTGAGTGAAAAGTTTCTGAACATAATAGTTTTACAGGACCAAAAGAAGCTTCAAGATTTGCTTCTAACAGAGAAGGAAGCCATGTACGGGTCTAAGCCTAGTCCGAGAAAAAGCAACAGCTTCAGGAAGCTAAATGGGTATTCTGCAAATGGGAATGGATCCATGACTCCAACACCACGCCGTAATTCAATGGGAGGTGCTACTCCGGAGCTCCTCACACCAAGATCATATTCTGGACGTCAAAATGGACATTTCAAAGCAATGAGAAGGTTATCCACCACTCCACTGAACTTCGTGGCCATTTCTAAAGAGGACTCGATGTCAACGTATACATCCGTTTGCGATTCCGAACTGGGGTCTCCTCCACATCTCTGAAAACCTGTGATGGTACATCATCTGTCCTAAAATACGTATTTCAAAGTTTTGCGCTTATGTTCCTTCCCTGGTGAATAGTTATACTGCAACTTAGTTAAAAAATTTATGCACCTCTTTTCCAATTTGTCTATGCGTTCTCTTCGTTAAAGACACCCTTGCTTTATCTTTTGTTGATGTCTTAGCTTATTATCATACTTCAGCGCAAACTCATTTGAACTAAGTAGCAGATGAGTTCTGGCATTTAACTAGTTTACCGGCTTGTCTATATTTTAGAAAACCTAAGAAAAGTTGAAATGGGGCAATGTGTGTGCAAACTCATTTGTACTAAGTAGCAGATGACTTCTGGCATTTAAGTAGTTTACCGGCTTGTCTATATTTTTGAAAACCTAAGAAAAGTTGAAATAGGGCGATGTACGTGTGTGTGTGTGTGCGCGCTGTTTTTTTTATTTGGAAGAAAGGCATTAATTTCATCAGAGTAACAGGAGGTTGGACTATGATTGTCCTTTCAAGTCCAGCTCATCTATATGTTAGCATTCACTTGTTTATTCATCAGCTTCGTCAATCTGATGACAGCTTGATCGCCATTGATGCTAATTATGTTTTGGGGAGAGTTAATTTGTCAAGTTTCAATTGTTTCTTACCCGATAATTCCCCCTGAGGAACCAGACTCACAGTCCACGAAACATCTTTTCTATTTCCAGGGACGGGTTACTTGTGCTGGAGATTCAGCAGCGACCTTGTGAATAGCAAAGGAAGTGTACACAGTAGCTTACCATGGTACTTTATCAATGTGACGTCTTCAGTGGTGTTAACCGACGGTTGAGGATGTGAATCAGGTGTTTTTTTTCTTGAGATTCTAGAAGCAAGTTAGCAATTCTGTGGATATGATGTGGCTTCCTTTTGGTGACTGCAAGTTATTGTTTCATAGATTGTAGGAATATATGGCACATGAAGTAGTGAAAGTTGCATTTCGTTTCGCGGGATATTTTGTTATTCAGGAGTGTCGAATGTACATATATTCATCGTAAGCATGGTTGATCTTGGTTTTGTTATTGTCTGCTGCATTCTGCTTATTTTGTTAAGCAACTTGGATGGTCCTCTTTTCTTTTTCTTTTTTAACCCCTCAGTGATGGAAACAGAGGTTTTTTAGGAACATCGGGAGCAAATTCTTAAATCAAATTTTGGCAGGACAAGGAAACAGACATCGGATTGAATAGTATGCTGCAGTAGCTTTAATGATGCGACTAAAAGACTGAACCGGACCTAATGGATATTCCGTGCATTTTCGATTCGGTTCGGATAATAGAAAAATGGCCTTTCTTTTTCCCGGTTCAAGTTAATGTACCGTAACAAAAATTGACCGCTCAACTTAAAATTCTCTTCTTTCTCATCTCTCAAAATTGTTTCGAGCCCTGACCTTCGTCTCTCTTCCTCGTTTCCAAAACCAAGAATACAAACCGAACCGAAATCGAAAATGCGCTGTCGGGGCATTCCCATCGTAGCCTGCAGACTGTTCGCCAGATCTCCAATTATGATTGTGCTGATATGATAGTCATTGATGTTACTAAAGTGCTTACACCCAAAAAAGAAAGTCATTAAAGTACTTCATAGAAGGATGTGAATGCAAAATTGGATGACCATCCAAGGTCAGTGAGTGAATGTGACTCTTGAGGGTTTTGAGGGACACTTGACTCTCTAAAAATACTCCACTCAACTGAATTTAACATTTGAGGAAAAAAAATAAAAAAAGAACTTTGAAGATGTGCTGAATAAGCAAAACTCAACTGGCCATGCATTTCTTATGCTCCAAGAGAAACAATGATCAAAGTCTACAAATGGTCCCCGCTAGAAATTAATAAGTTATCATTTTACATCATCTGCCCGATAATTGTTAGTAAGTTAACAACAAAGTAATGATTTTATACTGTCAAACTCAGGATGTGTTTGTTTGAGTAAAAGTGTTTTTTCAGAATTCGTTTTCTTAACTTTTATCCATTTATTTTGTCGAACATGACAAGTCAACTAAAAACACTTTTCGGTCAACGAAAATATTCACGCAAGAGAATTATAGGCATGCAGCCATGAAGGGATTAGGGGTGAGGATGCTAATATCATAGGTGTGAGTTCGACTCTCGCGCTCTGCAAAGATGTAGAATAAAAGTATGAAAGCGGAGTGTTAGATATAGGATAAGCAATTCTCTAATACGAAGAAGTTAAGAAACACTTTCCGGAATGCTCCTCTTGAATTTTTTAATATAACATTTTCATTTTAATATTTTATTTTTTCTCTTTTTTTTTTTATTTTTTCACTCAGCCGATACCAAAGCCTCGGTGACGGCCGGTGACCAGTCACTGGCTTGGGCCTGCGAGCTCAAAGCATCGCAGCAACGATTGACGTGTAATATGCCGCAAAATCCCATAAATGCCACCGCGAAGCCCGATCCCAATCCTGAGTAAAATCAATTAACAATGGAGTCACCTTCATTAGACTCACCCTCGCTCGAATTGCGACCATCTCGTCCGTCCGTCCGCATAATCATGTTCATCTCCAGGACAAACTTTCAAACGAGGAGCTCCGCAGAGCCCGTCGTTGCCGCGATAAATAGATCGATCATCCAGAGTGCTCAGTTGATTGCCCGACGTAACACGACAAGAGGAATTGTTGAAGGAAAGATCCACCCAGCTCCGAAAGTTTAAACTGGATATGCTGGAAGGGATCTGACCCGATAGCCTGTTTTTGGATAGATCCAGCGGTTCCCATTGTCTCAGGTCGCCAAAAATCCGGAGGGATCTCTCCCATAAGCTTGTTTCGAGAGAGGTTCAAATTCTGAAGTCTAGCTAGCCTGGACAACCCTTCCGGCATTACAAAACGATCTGGCGAAGATCGATTATTACAAACGATCCAGAGTGTCGGCCAAATGGAGGTACTCTACCGGTGAATCGATTGTCTCCGACATCCAGGATTATCAAATCTGGCTTCTGTAAACACTTTGGAAGCCCTCCATTGAAGCCATCCTCTTGTAGGTCTAGAACTCTTAATTGCTCCTAATGGCACAGAGAGTATGGTCCATGACCATTTAACTTGTTGGCTCCCAACCGAATCAATGCCAATTTCGCCTGCGACTTCCACCAACATTGCGGCAGTCTCCCAGACGGTTCTTACAGAGATCGAGATAAAACAATTCGCCTGACGCACATAATGAATTTGGAATGTGGCCACAGAGATTATTTCCAGAAAGTGACACCGATGATAGCAGCGACATCTTCTATTTCTTCAACTTTAGATAAAACGTCAGGTAGCCAATGGGGAACTTCACCTGAGATGCTGGCATTTGACATGTCGATCACCGAAATGTCCCTCTGCGTTTGAAGCCAGTTTGGGAATCCCGGTCCCACTTTGCAATTTGACATGGAAATCGTCTGAATTTGGAAAGGAGGAACCCAAGATGCAGTAACATTCATAGAAAGATCGTTTCAAACAAAGTACAAGGTGGTCGAGCTGGTGAGATTTGCAAAGTGAGGTTTGCCGACACATCCATTCAATCGATTATCCGTATTGTCCATTACCTCTAGATTGGATAGTCGCCCGATGCCTTGTGGAACGTACCCGCTCAATATGTTGTAAGAGAGGTCCAACATTCTCGGAGATGAAAGCTGGTCCACAATAGCGGGAATAGGACCTGAAATCGAGTTCCATGAAAGATCAAGGAATTCGACATCTCTGAAATTCTCAAATCGACTGGGTATGCGACCACTGAATTTTTTGCTCGAAACATCAATAGTCTTCAGATTACTTCATCCACAAACCAAAGCACCGTCTTTGGTGTTCGCAAACTCCCTACTAAAACCGTTATCCCTCAAGTTTAGTACTTGCAAGTTGCAGAAAATGCTCATGTTTTTCAAAAGTTCAAGTTCTAGATTATTTAAAGAGGCATCAAGGAATCTAAGCCTTGGACTATTTTCAAGGACGACAGTGAGGAACATGCCTGGGAGAGAACAATAAATTAAATCAAGATGTTCGAGTTTGCTGAAGTTCTGAAGCCAAGGAGGAATAGATGAATTGATGAAGTTTTGACTCAGGTGGAGTGGACACGCAGAGAGGCTGAAGCATCTTCCAAACTACATCCACTCAATTTCAAAGTTTCCAGGGAGGAAAGCATGTTGATAGGATTTTCCCATTCTTTACTGTCGAGAACGGCCTCATGAGACAGGTCCAAGTACTTCATGCTAGAAAATGTCGATAGCCACTGGATGTTCTCCATTTTCGTTGGGTTTAGACCAAGATCCAAGTACTGTAAGCTGGAAAGGTTACCAAGCTGATTGGAAATATTCCCACAAAAGCTTGTGA
Source organism: Psidium friedrichsthalianum (assembly GCA_019149425.1). Classification (NCBI taxonomy): domain Eukaryota; kingdom Viridiplantae; phylum Streptophyta; class Magnoliopsida; order Myrtales; family Myrtaceae; genus Psidium; species Psidium friedrichsthalianum. The sequence continues at coordinate 27,782 of JAGVVM010002322.1, forward strand.
ATGACAGGTTGAGATATTCCAGTTTCTGAAGAGAAGCTATGGACTCTGGGATTTTTTGGGGCGTGAAAGTGTTGAAGCTGAGGTCTAGTTATTTCAGATGCTTCAGTTCATATGGAGCAGGATGTATGTTACCTCCCAGGCTGCATTCCACTAAGCCACGGCAGGGATTATGAAGATCAAGCTTCGAGATGTGACCGGTCTTCTCGTCGCATTCGACTCCTTCCCACCGGAAACAAACCTCGCCGGTCCACAACCGCAGACGCTTTGAAGAGTCGGTGAGATCCTGCTTGAACTTCAGAAGAGCTTCCCTCTCAGCACCAATGCAGCTTACATTCGTTAAGGCTCTGGATTGACCGAGTTCCAAGGCTTGAATGACCAAGAGTGCACTCAAGAGTGTGGGCAGGAAGCTAGAGTAGAGGTAGGACGTCATTTTCGGTCTAAAATGAACTAAGAACTTCCATTTACATTGGATCTTGGTCTTGATTCACAAAACAAATAAAAAGACGAAGAAAGAGGACATTAACACGTGGCAAAAGAGCGCCGTGTTCTGGAAATTCCGTCCAAAGCCAGGACAAGCCAATCGCCAGAATGCCGCCAAAAGCGTGACGCTGAAATTGTCTTAGCGAAGACTACACTTCGCAGGCCGAGGGTCGAACATTTTACATCTGATTTGCAGATTGATCAGATGAAATGAACCGATCTTGGCTTTCAATTATTTTAGGAAGCAGGTTGATGGCAAGCCGGCCAATCCTTGGCTTTCGATTGCAGGTCAACCCCAGAAAGGTGCAATGGATTCAAGGAGGCCAATTTTGATATCCATCACACGTCGCCCGTTCTTAAATCGAACCCAGATAAAATATGGTTCTTAACACCCAAATGGACCTGTCAAATGGATGGGTTGGATTGGGTCGGGTCAGAAATAGTCCGACCCATGTTCACCCATTTAATCCATTTTATTTAAATACCATATCAAGATGGTAACTAGTGGTTAGACTTTTCATAACGAATGATGTGATTGTTTTAGTGTGTTTCCTCATGCTACTTATAATTTGAAAATATAATTGAAAAGGACATGTATTACTCATGAGGCGTCACAAAATTACTTAGAAACCATTTCATCTGCGCGGAATTTGCTAACAAATGTTTAAAGACACTTGATAAGTAGCTAATTAAAAATGCATTTCGAACAACGGTCTATCAAATACGATTAAAGAAAAATATTCGAATTCAAAGCGATCATACTTTATATCACGATGACACTCAGGACAGCGGAAAATTGCAATATTTCATTCTTTAATTGCTTAACAAGTTTTCCAACAGATCGACTTAAAAAAGTGTTCCAACAGCATTTTTTGTGTGTGTAAATTTCATAATTTCGTAAGCCTCAATAACTCTTTTTTTTTTTATAACTTTCATGAAAAAGTTAAAATTCATTTTTGGTAACTATCCCGTAGTTTGGGCTTTGGTTCATGAATAGCTATTGTTATATAATCTCTTTCTATTGTAATTAATAATTGTAACAGAGAGGTGGAAGGTGCTAATTCAAGTAAAGTCTTTTATTGAAATTAGCCCTAATTTATGGGTAAACCACGATAAACCATGTATCTTGATTTCTCTTTCTCAATTTAGTTTTTACTTCGTTGTGGTTGCGTCTGATCCTAACAATATGTGAAAAAGCTAGAATCATTGGTTCGAAATTTCAGGCCAAGAACAAGAATGATGAAAGTAAGAAAAATCAAGACTACTGTGAAAAAGTGATCATATATGGCTGGAAAATTTTGTTTCCTTCTTACATAAGTAACAAATGCAAAATAGGACACACTCCAGAATTTTGTGATTCTAGATTTAAACAGCGGTCGGTAAGTTTGAAATTGTGTTGGTAAGAAAAATGTGACTGGTAAACTGTTTGACCAAATAAGTTACTGACGAGATAATGATTTTTATGTTTGTCAAATTCAATCATAGATTATCGACTGCATTGTTGGTAAAATACTAAGGAAATAATAATTTTACCTTGTCTAATGCCATAGTGGATTCAACTACTTTCGAAATTTACAAATGGGGCTCGGTTAGTCGTCGGTAAGTTATCAATGAGATTAAGGGTTTTACCACTGTCGAATCCAAAAGTGGATTATTGATCGCTTTCAGATTTTACAACATCTGCTTGGTCAATTGTCAGCAAATCACCAACTAAAACGATGGTTTTACTCCTGTCAAATTCAATAGTAGATTATCAATTGCTTTTAAAAATAAAAGCTAGCCCCACAGAGTTGTTCAGTCTAGCACTATATAATCCAATTGTAGATTATGAATTGCTTTAATTGTACAATGTTTGCCGGATTAATTGTTAGTAGAGGCAATACTTGGGTGAGTCCAGCCAGGGCCTCAAGATCGGACCTGCAATTTTGTGCCCACCATTATACATTGATACATAGTCTTTGGGTTGGATTAAGCCGGGCGTTCTCACTAAATGCACTAACCCAAGCTTGCCCAGAAAAGTCTTCAGGTCCTTGTGGCTCGGACTAGTTAGCTTAGCCACCACTTATGGAGTTTACAAGTGCAAAGGTAACTAGTCGTAGGATGAAATTTTTTCATTAAATGTGGTTTTTTTTAAGACCAAATAGGTAACTTTACATCTATGCAGCTGTGATGACACGGCTGCTGAGTCAGTCAAACTACAATTTCGGCTTATGAAGATGGACCATGCATCACTTTCCACTTAAACATGTACTCGACCTTTTATGACAATAGCAACTTCGCAAGATAAGAAAATATCTGAACAACAATGAGTACAACTAATCTATTAATCGTGTTACAGAAAATTAGGGTATTTCTTTTGATTTCCCATATCTTTCATGATAACCAGGTATCCCTGGTTAACTTTAATTGATATTATACTTATCTTGTTGTGTTTAATAGTTATTTAATATAGCCTATGAATAAGCTCGTGTAAACACGGAAAAATATACAAAAATTACACAATTCTATTGTGCATGCTGTTCTTAATTTGGTAGCAAAGCCAGAGGAATCCCTAAGTGCACTAGGTGCACATCGCATCCGGTGCCCCTGCATAGCTGAGTGCACAACCAAAGCACACCCCAAGCCATACCTTCTGTCATTTTCTTTTCTCAGTAACTACTAAAATCTCTCTCGTCAATCCTCAAACATTGTTTGTCGAGCCGCTGTGGTCATGACGAATAAGACAAAGATCTACTTTGCAATGAAGTTCGTCTAGCTATGGAGATCTTCGAAGACGAAGATGAACACCGAAAAAAAAAAAGCCATCGTTTTGTACCGCCAAATACATGCCATGATCATTGGCCGAAAGAAATTTCACGCCAAGGTTTAAGACGACATCAAAATAATTGAGTGGTAATCGATAATAGTTCTATGGGTTGGATTGGATTTGGCCAGTTGCATGCATATCGTATGGGTTACTCAGGTCTACAGGATTCAACCTACCTCTACTAAACGATAAAGGATGGCATCAAAAGGAGTGCTCATCTAGCTCGCACTCTCATGACAATAACTGCACATAGTAAAGCAGCAGACATCACTAGCGACATAATTATGATCCCACCTCAGACTAGACAAAATCCCAGTAGTCCAAGCGCCTCACACCAGCGGTAATCCATTGTACACACGTTCATACATCAAGTCACATCCCCTCATACATTCGTGGCTTAACATCCAGAATCCAAGTTCTTGGTAAAAAAAAATCTACCTTGATTGTGAAATCTTGGAACGATCTAGGCAGAAAATTGGTATCCTAATGGCCATTCTCTGAGCAAGCCAAGGATTCCCGGGGTCAGGGTCGATGAAGTTATGCATTAGGAACTGTTCTGCTTCTTCATCTATCAGTTCTCTGCCCTGTTACCCGTTTTTAAGGGACAACTGCCTGGCCCAAAACACCTGCACTTCATCGGGACCGTAGTGAGTCATGGCTATAGTAACATGGGCAAGAGAAGATATACACGAAAATAGAAGATCATCCATCATAGTGTTTACTTGTATATCGACCAGAATAATTATCCAAAAAGGTTGATGACGTACCACAACAAGGCACATTTACTAAGTGTAGACTTGATTTGTACTAAACTAATGTTCAGTGGATCCGGAATGCATATTACTTGATTTGATTGTTTCTCTGTTTTTTTGCTTTAAAAGTAAAAAGAGCCACAAACATCAGTTCTTTTGTATGCATCCCACCACATTTCATTGTTCTTTGTCCTCAATTAAAGACACGAGTATCGCAACACCCCTACACTTTAGCCAGAAAAAAATGCTATAACCAAGAAAAACAACGCTATAACTCAAATCCACGAACTTACATCTATTTTTTCATTCTTTAAGTTTATCAACAATTTAGAGGTTCTAAAATAAAGTTCAAGAAGTTGGTGGAGTAGGCCAACCAAGATGCTCAGGAATGCTCAGAACATGCAAGTTTTCCACGAAAATCTCAAGCCGCAGTCAAATCATCACAAAAAACAAACTCGAATTTTCCATTTAGCAGTGCCCACACCTCTCCTATATATGGAATGCGCATGATGCGAAAATCCCAGATTCGAAGATAACATACCTGTATTCATAAAAGCAAGCAGTTCTTTCATTCTCAGTTTTTCCCAATTATTCCAGCCCATTTGCTTGATACAAGCATCCATGGAAGTGTATGCATATACCACCCTTCCGAAAGGTCCCCATGGTCGTCCCAGATATGTATATGAAGTTCCTCCATTGCCAGTGATGACACATCTGCATCAGCTTTGGCAGATTGGTTAAAAAGTGCAGCTATTGCTCATCCATCGCTGCTCATATCCGTAAACCACCTAGATTTGATGTTTTTATCTCCCACTTGATATGTGATAAGTGCAAAAGCTTAATCAAATCCTAAAGCTCTCAAATCAGGGCAATCAAGTCCCAAAACCTCCAATTAGTGCAGTCTAGGACTTTTGTAGCTCTGTTTGATTCGAGTGATAAAAAATGAAGATGTGACAATTTTTCCATACATTCAAGTACAGTGCTGCTAATATGGCGGCGCCACATTAAAGAAAAAGTAAAAAAAAAAAAAACAGATTTTTTGGAAAAGAAAATGGGGGGAAGAGAGAGACATCACATGACCAGGGGGAGTTGAAGGGGCAGTGGCGCCTTCACTTACAAGATCCGTCCACCCCCACGACCATTGATTAACCCCAATATGAGCAATCTTCTTTCCAGTACATCGACTCAAAAACTTACAGTTCTTCCAGAACTATAAAAACGAGCATACTATATTTATTACCTTTCTTTCGAATTGGCACCTTGCCAGCTATTCAATGTCTCACAGCTTTCTGATGCCATCTTGTAGAGGCATGCTTGAATCACCATGACAATAATGACATGCTTAAATTTATTGAAAAAGGATTCACTCGGATCATTTGCCAACGCCATTACTCGAGAACCGAACAATTTAATCTTTTTTTTTTTTTTTTGGTAAAGGAACAATTTAATCTTCTCTCTGTGGATATACCCAAAAATACCATAACAGAAAAAACAAAAGCCCAGTTCTCACAAAACAAAGACTTAAATATGAAAAAAAACTTTGAAGCCTCAATTCACTAGATGCAAGTTTCAACAATCAATTCAGCAGCACATAATTAAAACTGTCCCCGCAAAAGAACCTAACTGTAGAGTGAAATCAAACAGGGTGGACAGACCTCACCAGTGAAGGCACTGTCAGCCTTAAACTCCCCGGTCAACTTGAAACCACAATGGTGCCATATATTCTCAAAAACTCAAAAAATTACCACATCAAGATTCTCCATCACTCAATTGGACGAAGCTAACAAAATTCGTTGATTGCACTACTTGGACAAAATTTGGAATTGATTGCATTCATTTTACAGTTTTGAGACATGATCACACTTATGCAACAAATTTCAGGACTTTTAGTGCAGTTATCCCATCAATAATATGAAGTTCATGGAATAAGAGTTGGAATTTTTTTCCCCAAGGAAGGATAAAAAGTTATCTGGTCATACAACTACTCTGGTATGTTTGCGTACTGGCCCCACACAACAACCACCCAACCACCACCCCACCCCCCCCCCCCCCCCCCACACAAAAAAAAAAAAGAAAAAAGGAAAAGAGAGAGAGAGAGAGAGAGAGGGGACACAACTAAATACAAGTGCTCTACAATGCTTCTATATCAATTACTGTTAGAAAGGTCTAGACATTGGCTTGAAACGCAATTAGGTAGCAGAAAAAACTAATTCATGTTCAATAGCGGCAATTAAGTGCACCAAGTACAGTCTATGTTGAACACATACAAAAGAATCTATGGATAGACTCGACCCTCTATTCAAAAAATTAAGTAAGATAGGGCTTAAGAACCTTAAGAATACATAACCAGTCAATTCCTGAGAAGACTTCCTGCTTTGTGCTGTTATGAAACTTCTGACTTGCAATGGATATACAGTGCTCCAAAGAGCAGTACTATTGCCAAAGATGAAGTCTACACTTCCCTCGATGTAGCAATCTCTTAATATTGTTTCCCGTAATGCAAGTACATGTATCCTGCATCAGCAACAGAACAACCAGTGAACCGGTTAGTAAGTTCCTGTTCCATAGTGACTAGTCCACCGGTCACTTTTTATCCATCTACAACAGAATAATACAACATAGTGGGCAGTGGCTTCATAGGAGCAAGGTGTTTGAGGCTAAGTAGCATATGCTTTAGGAGCGCATTCTTCTGTTCTGTGCACTGATTCAAAGAATGAAGCAAATTTTCTATTTGATCGTGATAAATAATTCCGTTCACACTTTTGCCTCACGACAACACCCGTCAAAGAATCAAATAGAAGTTATCTTGACCTTCGTCATGGAAAAAAAAAAAATAGAAGTATTACCAGGAACATGAAGGAAGGATAAATTTTCGTGGACTTACATTGATTAACATGCATGGATGCCCTTTTTCTCACTCAAACACACTCACATAACTACAGGCGTCTGAATTTTCACGATCACAAATACATGGGCTTCCTCATCACTAGTGATCAAGACAAGTGTTTAGTACCATTTCTGGCAGAATTGATCTTGTGGCCTAATTGTAACTACCTTCAGGTAGCCTAAATCAGCTCGTGTTCCATGTGTTACGGTTGGAAAGAGGAAGTTGGAAACGAGGAGGAGGTTTGTGCCACCTTGCATCTGTTGCAATAGCCAGATCATAGCAGGATCATAGCTACTGTGTATAGGAGAACTGTCAAAAGAATCAGAGCATCCATTACTTAAATTTTGAATTCAGTGATCTGATTCGTCCCCGTAGGAAGTTATTTGGGAGGATTATTGTTTAATTTGAGCTCGGTTTCCTTCATTCCTTCTCGAGGAAAAAGAAGTGACCGACCAAGACATAATTTAATAATCTGGATATTATTGATGATGTAACTTGAAAGACCAAGATGCTGAGGATGCTGAATTAGTTCTTCTATACAGGTTCTGCCAGGGGGACACAGGTAAACCCATAAGCTAGTTCTGATGAAATGAATACATAATTTCACCCAAACAAAGCTAGTTATCATGAACGAATATGCAAGATTTCTCCGTTGTTTTCTCCTCTATCTTCACTCCTTATGAAAAATATCCTACATCAGCTTCCATTTATTTATTTTTTCAGGAAGCCTAGGACTCAGGTCCCAACAGATCCCGAGACTTATACAACCAATAAACTCCAAGATGAAATGGTGACTTTACCTGCCAACCAAGAAACCTGCAGTTTATAGAAGGCGCACGGTCTGCTGTCACCCTAATTGCCACAGCTTGGCCTGAATCCTGCTAAAAAAAATCTAATTACACCCAACATAATTGCAAGGAATACTAACATTGTTTGCACCTCAGAGCCACACTTTATGTTGAATATCTTGAATTGCAGAAGGTAAAATGCCACCCTATGCGATGTCCCTCACCGCGCCAATACTGCATCTGCTCTGGCAATGCTGCCATCTTTGTTCCCCCCCCTCTCTCTCTTTATCTTTTAGCATACTTTAAAGCTCAAGAGAGCTTCTAACAATACTTTTGTTGCATTTACATATCAATAAAAGGACTTTTATCAAGCAAAGACAGAACGGCAAGGATAGGTTTTGTTAGTATTGGACCCAGCCAGCCACTAGGTTTCAATGGATAAAATAAGATAAGTACTTCGCACTCTAATCTGTGGAAAGTGAACAGTGGCAACATTGATGACATGACTCCATGTGTTGAACAAGGGCATAATGAATAGGATGCTGACAAGGCAACGCACCAAATTGGCAGTCGATAATGATGTGGTAGGACAATAGTGGTATTAGCAGAATTGTTGATATTGAAATGATATGACGGGAGACCACATGCTGACGTGGCAGTGATTTGTCAGATCTGGCTATCATGGTGATGACATGATGGTGTCCAGAATGCACAATGACTTTGCATTCATCTTTGTGCATAACTCGAGATGTAAAGGTATGCTTCAGATCATTCTAGTTTCTACACAGGCTTTGTAATGGTTACACCCCTAGTTGTCTATTTTGATGATACAGAGCTTATGACAATGACAAAAATAGCATTTGTTGGTAAAGTGCCAACTCAACAATCACTCTCAAACTAAGGAACTTGGGTCGTTAAGCTACTTCATCAGTATTTAAATAGCGAGATCTAAACAAGGAATCGATCTTTTTCTAAAAAAGTGTATCACTAAACTTTTGGAGGAATGAGACTTTCGGGAGCAAAACATGCAGATCTACCTATGGATCCTAGGGTCAAACTTCATAAATATAATTGTGTCCTGGCGAATAGGAGAAGAGTGGATAACCTTTACAGTGGCACAACCTGAAATCGTGTGTGCAATTGGAGTTCTTAGTCAATTTATAGAGAGCCCCACATAATACTGAGAAGGTGTCTGTTGAGTTTTGTGTTATCCATAAGTGCTCCATAAAAGGTTGACATGTCACCATTTGACAGGAGGTCTATTGGTTATTGCACTTATCTTGGAAGGAATTTGATCACATGTAAAAGTAAAAGGTAAATGAGCCAGCATGATGGGACATGGCTAATATTGCTTGTGAGATGTTATTGTCCGTTCATTATCATAATAAATGAGTTCTCTCAGGTTTTGTGATAGTCAACTCCATATATATAGGTTTGTTTCAATCATAAGGTACTTAATCAAAAAGGCACTAAAGGGATCCCAAACCATATATGGAATCAAGTAAGGAGATGCAGTCCAGTAGATCTAGAATAGCTTTTACATCAAGATTCGTCTCCGTGCATACCAAAAATTCAAAGTAGATAGCCAAGAGTCCCTAATTCTTACCAAATGACTCTGTATTATCGGAAAATCTCCTGCTTCTTTCCTCCAAATCAGCCAAAAAGTCCCAATAGGGATCAATGGGAATCTTCTGTCTCTTTTCCTTTTTAGTGCATATAAAAACGCACCAAGGTTTTTTTGCATTTCTTTGCACTAAATCACTAAACGCCCTCCACTAACAAAGCCAAACCTCAAACACATTCTAGCAATAAATGGTTAAAGTGATGAAGATGTATTGAAGTTTATTTGCATTGGATCAGAGATTTAGTGATGAGGAAATAAGTTGGTAAAGATTATTCAATCAGAGGATCAGTAGGGTGACTTGTCCAAAGCTGTTCTGTCCATCAAGTAATTTAACAAGCTGGGCAGGATAGACATATATGCTCCAGCTTAATGGAGAATATAAGGTTCTTTAAAAATTACTTCTCTCTTTATGTTATTTATTGGATCTACAATAGTAGGATCTTTTGTGGTATAGAGTATGAGGTTCATCTGCAATTCTACAAAGCTCTCTCTCTCTCTCTCTCTCTCTCTCTCTATATATATATATATATATATATATAGTATATAGAGACTGGGAGTATAAAGTTCTCTTGAACCTTTTTTGGGCAATTAGGTCCTTAAGTATATGTCTTTTTTGTTCAAGTTGTTCCTTCCGTTCAAATAGAAACAGAAATGATGACTGGACTAACGCATGGGCACCATATTAGCACCGACTGGACAAGTTGGTGAACAAGTGTAATTTCCTTTTCTGTTTGCTGGATAAACTATTAGAAAATTTAAAAATAAAACCTAAGAGAGATACTAGAGAAGAAAGGAGAGGCTCAAGTAAACAAAAACCTAGGAAGCTTTAGCTGTGAGCATAAATATTTCTTGTCCACCGTTGGACTTGTCGTCCTACACCAGCAAAGCACTAAGAAGAGGTGTCATTGGAGGGGTTTGTGTTAGAGGTTCAATAGAGATTTGGGGATGATGGGTTAGTAGTTCAACATCAACATCAACATCACCTTTATCCCAAACTAGTTGGGGTCGGCGGTCGATAAACCCGAAGCGAAAAGCTTAAAATATACTAAATAAAAGTAAAAATATGGATACCCCAAAAATAAATAAATAAATAAATAGATAAATATAAATAAATAGAAAGGACTAAACAGGGCATTCTGGAAGATAGGAAATCCTCCCTCTACAGTGTAAATAGCTTTCCTCTACTCCGTTCTAAGACAGACCGTAGCCAATCTATTTCCACTCTATTAAATCTTGTTTTACTACCTTCTCCCAAGTAAGTTTCAGCCGACCTCGTCCTTTCTTCATATCGTATTCTCGGTAACACACTTCTGTTCTTATCGGAGCATTTAGGGGTCTACAAGAATATGTCCAAACCATCTCAATCTATGTTCTCTCATTTTTTCTGCCATCGGTGTTATTCCAACTTTTCGTCGAATATCGTCATTTCTTATCTTATGATGATGGGTTAGTAGTTAAAATGAAAAATTTCAATAAGCTTTCACTAAAAGGGGGGGGCATAAAGGGCATCTAGAGAAGTTCAAGTAATTGAGGTAATGATGCTCCAAAAAAGTTCTGGCTCACCTAAAACCAATTCATTTCCACCTTCATTTGTGGCCCGAGGAAGAGTCTGAGTAACATGGTGAGGTTTAATTCCCTTAAGCATTGGAACAAGCCAAGTTCCAGCTTTACTAACACAATCCATGCTTAGAAGCAGGAACTGCCATCAACCATTCCACTACACTTACTCCCACTCTAATCCTAACCAATGCCTGACATTCCAGGTTTGCCCAGGTCGGAGTTCCTGTCCACCATTGTAAGGAGAAGCTGAGCACTCTTAGCTAAGTTCTCAAGCGAGAGTCATTTGTTAGCTATAAGGTGTCCTGTCAGTAACTTACAGTAATGTGAGAGAGGACTCTGTGACCAAGAGAAATGTTCCACAAACTCTACTTGACAAGTTTAAAAAATCCAAGAAATAAATGGAGGTACAATCCCTTCTGTTCTTCTCTCTACCTATCTTTTCTGCCCTTCTTCTCTCTCTCCTTCCCCTTCTCTCTCTACTCTCATTCTATCAAACATTTGTTGGGTCCATCCCGTCAGCCGTAGAGAAAGAACAAGAAAAATACCAACAAGTTCACCTCATTACCTGAGGAGCCGAATTCTCAAAAGTGATGTTCTCAGCGATGAAATCTTCCCCTTCCACGATCGTGCTCCCACACCCAAACGTCCCCGTCCCAATCAAGCGAGACGCCTGAAAAAGACAATGTCGAGCTTCCAGCATCAAGTCGCAATCAAGGGTCTCCACAGCAGCTCCGAAAATTCACACAGACAGATAATGGAGGCCGCGCGTTACCTGGTGGTGATCGATTTTGGAGGCGGTGTTGTGCCAAGTGAGGACGGTGTCCTCGGCCTGAGCCCGGCGAGGGTGATGAAGTTCTTGGTCTTGGGCACGTACACGGGCTGCTTGTAGACGCCCGGCGACACCCGGATGACGGTGCGACAAGTGTTGCCGAGCGCCACCACGTCTATCGCCTCCTGCACCGAGCAGAAGTCCCCGGTTCCGTCCTGCGCGACCGTCAACACGCGAGCCGCCATAGCTGAGGTCGTGTGCCTGGAGAGAAGTTCAGTGGGTAAAAGCTTAAAGGGTCGATCTGGGTCGGGAATGGGGGACCAAAAGGACGGAACTTGATCAAGAAACCGGACGGACGATGTTTCCCACGGTGGAGGGAACGAATCTTTCAGACACCTGCGACCTTTTGTTTCAGCTCCTCTCTCTTTTTTGGTCTCTCTTTTTCTTTTCCTCCTCCTTTTGAATTCTGAATTCTTTCTTTTCTTCCCTTTTTGAAGAATTTTTAGCACATTATTTTGTGAAAAGGATTTGAATTTTGATTCGGGGTCATAAGCTTAAGCTTTTATAACGCATGCGTCATAGCAATCCACACCTAATAATATGTTTGAAGATGTCGATGTAACTCTATGAGGATTTATTAATGACCGGAGTTTAAAAAGTATTGCTCCTATGCTCATCATGTGACAATAGGGAGAACATGTGCCGGTCATTTATATGCCTAGCCCGAAGAAATTAAGCCAAAATTTTTAGGCTGAGTATGTACAATAGGCATGATCGTTCAAAAAGTTGCTCAGATCGAACTAATTTGGTTTGATCACGATCACTTCAGGCTAGACCCAGTTTTTGGTTTTTTTTATTAGTGTGGTCCTGACTGAACTTTGCCCTAATGTGCAACGTGATCCATGAATTTTAATTTGTTCAATGTCGTTCAAGGACTTTTGGTACATATTCAATTCAAGTCTAGGGACAATGTCGATGTTCCATATAGTTTATGGATTAAACTGGACATGTACTAAAAGTTTACAAACTATATTAAATAAATTAAAAAGTTCAAGAACTGCTTTGCACATTAGAGTAAAGTTCAGTGAACATACTGAACAAATTAAAATTTAGAGACCCACGATGGTCAAAGTTCATGGATCATTTATGTGATTATTACTTATTCTAAGGCTCTAAGGAATAAAGTCGAGATCCCTTTAAACGATCTCAACGAAAAGGAGTAATGCTATACATAGTACACCTCTTGATAGTTCTCTTAAAATAAAAGAACATCTATGTTAATCAAATTAGATTCGACTGTTATATTGATCCCGAAACATGGCTCTGTGTCAAAGGAAAAATGTTCTGTTCGATTTGATTTCGATTTATAAAAATCAATGACCAATTCTGATAAGGTAATTTCCACCGTCTTATACCGATAACTGCGGGAAAAAACTATCGACGGCTATGAAAGCTGCTTCTGCTGCTCCCACTGAAGTACTGAAAAAAGAAAGAACTGTATGACCAGGAAAAAGGAGTGCTGCAAATGATTAATCCAAAAGAAAGGGGAAGAAAACACTCCCACTGAAGCATAGAACTGCCCAAGATTGTCTCTAAGAAGGAGAAGCATTTCGTCTGGAAAGATCCAATTTTTTTTATGATACGAAGAAAAAATCTGCTCCCAAACGCTCGACGCGCATGAAAATTCCCGTATTTATTGTCACTATACCGACGAAGACGCCATGGGAGTGGTCACATTCGGCATCATAATCGCCATCATCGTCCTGTTCTTCGCCATCGTATGCTTCATTACCATCGAAGGCACCTGCAAACGCCGCTCCACATAAAGCCGCAAGGGAAACCGCATTCAACCCCACGAATCCGTTTCAGCTCAAGTCCAAAGCCCCATTCAAGAACGTCAGGACCCAGTTCGGGTTTCATTTGAATCCAAGCATGGGATTGTGCAGGCTGAGCTCTTTCGCGACATTGCTGTTCGCGGTCATTTGCGTCCTGTGCTTGGATCTGTGTTTGGGGCACGAGGGGAGCTGTTCCGATTCTGGGTTTTCTACCCCTACAACGCAGGTGCACAGTTGTGGGGATCACGACCACGGCCATGATGAGGGCCATCATCATCATCGTCATCATGGCCATCACCATGAAGAGAAAGGTGGGAAGTCGAAGTTGCCCGAGGAGTTGGCTGAGGAAGAGGACCTGAAGCTCTATGGATTTGGTCCCCAGTATGGTCATGACCATGACCATGACCATCACCACCACCACCACCACCACCACCACCACCACCACCATCATCATCACGTGGATGGGCAGTCTGGCGAATCGGATCTCTCTGGTCTAGGTAATTTGTTGTATACTGTCACCTTCTTGGGACGGCAATTGTTCTCGCCCTTTGTTTCATTGGTCATTTGTGTTGCGTCTGCTGTTATGCATCAAACTGAATAGATTGGATTGTAGTTGCTAAATGGTGAAAAGTTCTAGCGGCATAGGGTTGCGAATACTTTGATTATTGTAGAGTCGTTGGAACGTGATGGTAACTGGTGTAGGTTTTCCTGAAAATTGAGAGGAGGATTTAGGAATTGGGTGGAGATAGTGATTTTATTGCTGTCCATGGTGTCATTGAGCCTTCTGCATTCTGGATTTTGTATATAGAATGAATGCAGCGTCGATGTAATTCTATGGTTAGGACTATTTTGACATGAAAAAGCATGAAATGAACTCTTTGCAGTGTGGAAATTGACAGCATGTCTTTATAGGTCATTAATAGTGGAACCATACATGTGATTCTAACAATTGGTGAACTTCTTGTTTTATAGGTCTATGGGTTTGTGCCTTGGGCTGCTCATTGTTGGTTAGCATGGCTTCGCTTATTTGTTTGATCATATTGCCCCTAATGTTTGGTAAGTTGCTCAATCGTAGTTGCACATAGCCTAGTGCAGCCTAGTGCCTTTCACATTCTCGACACATTGATTGTGTGCTAATTTCAAACTGCCTTGGTCTTTGCTCTGGCTTTTTACTCCAACAAAAAAGTTCTATAAAAAGGTTAGTGCTGATTGAAGATTGAATCTTCCATGTAATTGCAGTGCAAGGGAAGCCGTCTAAGGCAGTTGTTGATTCATTGGCATTATTTGGGGTAAGAATTAACATAATCCTAGCCCCCTTCATTACAATTGGATTTAGACTTCGATGGTAACAATATGTGCATAAGTACTAAAACTCAGTGCATTTTAATTACTAGGGGGCACCTTGTTTAATTTTCATTTCTGATAATAATCTTCATCAAAGTTGTTCAAGGAGCTTTTGTTCTCACCACATGATATTGATGTGCGTGTCTTATTGCTTCCTAGTAATTGATTTCCGTGATTGCATGTGTAACTGTTTATACAAGGTATAAACTTTAAAAGACTCCGTAACAAACTTGTCATCATTGATGATACTTGGGTGTGAGAGATCAAAAAGGCTTCATGTGAGGTCCCCTGTTGTTTCTCAATACATTGCTAATCCTACCATGAGCGCTCTCAATCCTCCCTTTTTAGAGTGCTTTAAGCGTTAAATTTTGGCTAGAATGTACACATTTTATACAAATTTGAATGTACTAGTTTTGACGAGTGATTTTCTAAGGAGATTCTCTTATTTACACAGTTGAGATGTTAAATTGACCCCCAGCTTTTTTTAATTCTTCTATTGTTTTACTTGGATCAAGTTGATAAAGTTGCAAGAAAAATTTGTCTTCTACAATTTTATTTACCAGCATTATCAGCGAAAAAGTTGTCAAATTGGTAAGTTGCTATATTGATGATCAAAGTCATATTGAGGCGCTTTATCATAGATGAACTAGCTCGGACCGCACTTGTTTCCCATGAAATCTGCGATTGTGTTCGTTCTAATTCATTGTTTTTTCAGGCAGGTGCAATGTTAGGAGATGCTTTTCTGCACCAGCTTCCACCGCTTTTGGTATATTTTGATACTCATGAGATGCTTTATATTTTGATACTCACTTAACTAGAGCTTCATCCGAGTTGAAAATTATAGCTCCATTGAATGAGCATTTGGTTGGGTTTTTGCTTTTAATTATTGGATTCCGTATGCTTGTTGCACATAGTGGCTTAACTTCAAATTTGTTGCGTTGATAGATTCTATTGAAATACCCAACTGGTTTGGGATAAAGGTGATGTTGATGTTGATGATAGATTTTATTGAAATACTTGCAAAGGAGCTGAATATGTATGTGAATATAGACACTTTCGTGGGATTTGTTTTTGTGGAATTCCATGCCAATTTTAATATCTGCACTAAATGGTTTATATATATGAATTCTATAGCTTTCTTGTGGCAATGGAATTGTTTGGAAGTTTGGGTTCGTATGGTTGGATAAAGCTTAGTTCTGTTACTGTTGCTGTTATTCAGGTTGCTATTTTGTATTTGCAAATGCTTAGGGAAAAATGTATAGTCTGATGGTGAAAAGCTTTATATACGGTTGATTCAAATATGTCAAATCTTGGTCTTTTTTAGATAGAAGTAACATTATTCAGGTTATTCATTCAGGGGGTGGCACTCGCATTCAGATGATCACAGTGTAGACCTTTCTCATCTTCCTCATTCCGGACATGAACATCATCACAGTTTGAAGGATCTCTCCGTGGAATGTCCATTCTGGGTAATCATTCTCCTCTCCTCCTCCTCCTCCTCCTCCCTCCTCCTCTCCCTCTCTCTCTCTCTCTCTCTCTCTGCATGCTTTTGCACGTGTTTTCCTGATAACGACTTCAGCTACTTCCACACATGCTACCTCCTGATGAAACCTTGACATCATCAACACTGAGCAGAGGCAACATGTTCTCACTTATAAATTTGATCGTGAGAAAGGGTGTTGTGGTATCAATGGTTTAAAAGAAATATCACTTAACTTTCCATAAACTAATGTAAGTGTGATGGTTGCTATATTCTTCTGGTACTATCTAGGTGACTTGGAGATGTTTAATGAACCAACACCCTAGAAGACTCAAAAGGAAGCTTCCCAATGAAGAACTCCTGGATTAGGGCTTTATCAACAACCTCCAAAGGGGCTGACACTCGAACCTCTTCCTTGTATTCATTGCCTGATTAACAAGCAGGATAAATACTGAGCAAGAGCAAATTCGTCTTTCTCCTCATCAACTGTATTGGTATTGACATGGAAGCAGTAAATACTGAGCAAAGAGCAAATTCGTCTTTCTCCTTTCCTTTATTGGTATGACATGGAGTCTCTCTTTCCTTTACCAAGATATGTTTGTCATACTTGACTGTTCATAATTGGAAATTACTAGTCTTGCATTCTGACCTTTCATAGAGCTTAATAATCTGTCTTTTTGCATTGTTTATATGCTTCATTCTCATTGCAATTGATGATTCCCCTTTTGTCCTTCTGATTTATTTGAAGTGAAACACAAGGGAGATTCACACATTATAACCATTATGTACTTGCAGGTGGAATTGTGCTTTTTCTTCTTGTAGAGAAGCTTGTAAGGTATGTTGAGGAAAAGTCTCGAGGGACAAATGTATTCAATCATGGACATCATCACCATCATCATAAGAGTAGTAAAAAGCTGAATGATGAAAAAGATTCAGATGACAAGTTGCACTTGGAGTTGTCAGATGGAAAAAGTGAAGGGGAAAAGGTTGAGAAAGTTTCCGACGATAATTTGGATGGAGATAATATGGGTCAACATGAATCTCTTCGGAAGGTAAGCTAATCTCAAATATCATTATGTATTGTTAAGCATAAAATGCACCACTTAAGTCGATCCAGTACGATCTAGAGATGACTGGTTGATAATGCATGTCAGCGTGCATAATTGACTGTGCATCATTCTGGCTGTTAAAAGCCCGTTCTTCTATGCAATATCACGACAGTGAAATCTCGACTTTACGGTATAAGCATACTGTTATTTATCTTGCTGTCATTTTGGCTTTTTGCAGAGAAAAGTTATAGCTTCTGTGGCCGATGGTAAACCAGATGAAAATATGGTGGATGACCTCTCCAATGCTCAAATATCGTTGAAGGAAAAAGATTCAGCTCAATCACCTTCGAATCTTGTCTTTGGTTATCTTAACCTCTCTCCGATGGTGTCGTAAGTATAGATATATTATAAAAACAAAGTGTCTATCTTCAATAACACTTTCAGCTTCTTGTGCAGGGATAGTTTAGCTTGATCTGATCAAGATTGACTTTTTGTAGCACAATTTCACGGATGGAATGGCCTTAGGAAGTGCCTTCCTTCTCTACGGTTCTGTTGGTGGATGGTCCAGAACTCTGTTTTTGCTTGCTCATGAGCTTCCTCAAGAGGTTTGTATTTCCTTCAACTAATGCAAGGACACATCATGCTGATTTGAAGCTCACATTAAGATGCAGCGTTTTCTTCGTAATGACTGAGCACGCGATTCTTGCATCAATGTCCTTGTTTATCCTTTGGAGACACAAAACTAAAGTTTCCAATGAGTCAACTGATGGGACTGGTCCTGTAGGCGATACATAATGATGCATTAAAACAATATGGTCATTGCACTTTAATGTCGTTATTCTGTTCATAATAATAGAGGCAGCCAACTTGATGCTAAAATTATACAGGTCATCAGCTTCATGATTTTAGTTTTCCTCAGTTAAAACATACACCATTGATAAAAGATGTACTAGGACCTAGTAAAAAGTGCACCTACTGCTTTTTTCTATTATGCTCAATAATATTAAGATTGAAATTCCATGGGGGTAGAATCTGCTGCTTCTCTTTCTCAGAGAGTATTTTTTTAGTTTACTCTCATAGCATGTAATAGAGCATTGCGGAGGTATGTACTTGATTATGTTCAGGAAATCAACTCATTGAAATAGGCTTGCCCATTGGTTATGCTCCTGTGCAGGTTGGTGATTTTGGAATTTTAGTAAGGTCAGGTTTTAGTGTATCGAAAGCCCTCTTCTTCAATTTCTCTTCTGCCCTGGTGGCTTTAGGAGGAACTACACTGGTAAGTAATAACTTTGACACTGCTAAGAACGTGTTCTTAATGTCTCGACTTGTACATCAAAACCATTTGCTGCTGTTGCTGTAGGCTTTACTTTGGTGCCAAGAGCCAGGGCAGTCGGCATTGATTGAGGTAGAATAAATTTAACAATGTTGTAGAATTCATGTTTGTCGCATTTTCTGAAGCTTCTCCATCTTTCCAGGGGTTCACGGCGGTGGTTTTATATACATTGCAGGTAGCTGGGAGTACCGCGGAAATGAATGACAGCGGGCATGTAACGTTGAAAAGTACATAGTTCAGTAACTTCACTAGTAATGGGTATGGGTGTCGCCTTGTTCATTTCCTTAGTAGAATGATTATTCTTCCTCTGTAATCGTAACCCATACGTGTACTATTGGCATGAGGATAGCCCTTTTCTCTAGAGGTTTACAATATGTGCATCTTGGAAGTGGAAATGAGAATGGAGAGTACAGTCTCCTCGTCTTGTTCTGTTTTGCACATGGACACGACTTATCTGTTGTGTTTCGTGGAAGTTTGCCGGAGAAAACATGAATATTCTGAATCGCACACATTCTTAGATCTCAATCGGTGGAACCATTCATGTCCCGAAGCAACAGTAGTTCGGCTCTCTGTTTGTTCTGTTTTCATTTAGATTATTAATGAGTCAGGTCTAGTTGCACTGCCTTCTAATAGTGACCAATCATATCAGTTGCGTTATGAACGAGAATTACAATTTGCGACATATTGAGAAGCTAGGTCATAGCATCAAGCAAGCACAAGGCACATCTTAAGGTCGGTCGTCCATTATGCGACGCCCGTGAATTGCTACTGCATTATGCCGATGCGGCCGATAATGATTGCAATGCAGGGCAAAACATGAGGAGGAGAAGGGTTTCACTTGTTTGAAGATAGTCATCAATGACCCGACCGCCTATATTTTCCAGGGATAAGAGCTTACCGTCCTCGGTTCCGGGAGATGAGTTAGATAGATACAAGCCAAATAATCAATACATCCATTGCCCCCCTGTATGAATGGACAATGTGCAAATATGGACAAGAATTGAAACTAATTTGTCTCCGAAAAGCAAATTATCCCCACGCCAAAGAAAAGACAAAAAATGTCTCAGGTCCTGCGGTTTACAAGAAAAAATCATATAGATGAAGGAACTTTCAAGAGATTGAATTAACGTGAAGTGCCCCGAATGCATTTTAAAAGGGAAAATTTGCCCAAAAATCATCATAACCATTTGTACTGTGGCCAATACAGTCATAAACTTAACAATTGTACCAATTAAGTCTAAACCTTTTGACGATTGTCAGTTTAATCATAAGTCTTTAATGAATTGCCAATTTAGTCATTCTGGCCAATTTGGCTAGAAACGTTAACACGGCGGTTTTTAGTTGGCGTTGGCAGTCCTACGACAATTTTTGCAATTTATTTTTAACTTCTGAATGTTTTTTCTTTCATTTTCTTTTAAAAAAATCCTAAATCTATTTGTATTGTCGCCATTTCAGTCCTCAAACCTAACAATTGTGCCAATTTAGCATTAAATTTTTGATAATATGTCAATTTTATCATAAATCTTTTAATGATTGCCAAATTTGGCTGTAAATTGTTAAAGTGGCAGTTCAGTAACCGCTAACTGTCCTATATGACACGCGTTGACGTGGACAATGTTTGCAATCTTTTTGACTTCTTGAATATTTTTTCCTTCTTTCTTGTTCTTCACTTTCATTTTCTTTTTTCTTTTTTTCTTTTTTATCGGACATTGCTAGGCTTTATCAAACGGCCGGTGGAGGTTTCTTGGCCTTTGGTAAGGGTAGCACTCACTACTAGATTTGGCTAGGGCACCGAGGTTCAAGAAAGGGGAAAAAGGGAAAAAAAGAATAAGAAAATTACAAAAATTGTCTAAGTCAGCAGCACATGCGGCATATAAGACGGTTGGCGTCGACTAGACTATCGCATTCAACGCTTTCTGGCAGAAAATAACTAGGAAGGACTAAATTTACAAGTCATTGAAAAAGTTTATGATTAAATTGACATAATTGATAGGTTTTCGGACTGAATTGCCCGCCACATAATAGGTTTAGGATTTTTTTTTTTTTGACAATTTACCCCCTTTCAAAATACTATCTTGAAACGACTGTTTGGTCGATCTGATTAGACTATCGACTGCCAAGTTCTTAACCATATCCAAAGCGTGGAAATGCCGCAT
The DNA here is from genome assembly GCA_019149425.1 of Psidium friedrichsthalianum. Classification (NCBI taxonomy): domain Eukaryota; kingdom Viridiplantae; phylum Streptophyta; class Magnoliopsida; order Myrtales; family Myrtaceae; genus Psidium; species Psidium friedrichsthalianum. The sequence continues at coordinate 48,645 of JAGVVM010002322.1, forward strand.
TAAGCCCGTGACGGTGCAAGGGCAAGCCGAACAACGCATAGTCCGAAGACGGCTAACTCTGCTGACTGTCTCCACAATCCCCAACTTCAATCAATGTGACAGTTTCAATTTCCATAGTCATGCACGTACAATTCAAAAGGTAATTCGGAATCATCAGAATTAGTTCATTTGCATCACAGTCAAAATAATCACATAACACAAAAGTAGAATGGTTCGCAACATTTTGCAGAATTTCAAAGTAAGAAATTTTTAATCCATAGTCGCTTCGCGACGTAATCAAAGGTTCTAACTAAATATCGAGCCTCAAGCGCAATAATTCGCAATCGCAAAATTCGTTATTCAGACGCCATTACCTTATTTCATAGATACATGTCCGATCCTGCTTCATGCTCGAATCCATTTACTTTCATTGAGATCGTGATACACAAAAACTTCTCAAAGAGGATTAAAAAAAAAAAGGAAAATTCCATGTAAGGGCTTGAATGAAGCATCCTTATTTTCTCACATAATGGCCTAAACTGGAGCTTGTTTCAAAGAAGGGTCTGCAGTACTGTCATTATTTCAAAGAATGATGTCAAGTGCGATAATCATGTTTTGATAGTTACAATTTGTGAATAGTAATTTCATGACTTTTCAGATTATATAAATTGCATGACTCAAATTATGCAGTTTTTTTTTCCAAAACGACAAGCGGAGGTAAAAAAACATTTATCTGAACTCCAGAAAATCAAATAAACCAACTAATTAATGAGCGCGCTCTTGAGCACCATCTAACTCTTCAAAAGATTACGCAGCCAATCGATATCATGTTTAATAGTAATTAAAACGACCGGAACATGCCTCAAACGTCCCCGAGCGGAAGTATCACCAAAATGTCTTTTACGTCGTAGACTGACTTAGAGATCCTCTAATGACTCTCGAAAAAATTGTCAAAAGATTCTAAATCTATTGTGCGATGGTTAATTCAATCCTAAATTTTTCAAGTTTACTAATTTAATTCTAAATCTTTTGACAATTTGCCAATATAGTGTTGAAGTTTGTTGGCAAAAACAACCAAAAGTGCCCTTTGTCCCAATCCTAAATAAGATGGAAAGAAGAGTACAAGTCACTTTACTAGTTAGAAGGATGATGTAGCTTTTTAAATAAAGAAATAAGCAAGTGGGCTACATCCCACTATACTCTAATACATCTTCTATGCACCAAGATTAGTCTAAAAGACTCATTTATTCATATTTGTACAAACTTAAGGTCAAAGCAGGACCTTAACGGAAGATTCCTGGGTGTTTTGTTTGTCAGAGAAGATTTTTGGGTTTTTTTTTTTGATAATCGAGGTTCAACATGATCGGCGAGTTTATGCTCAGACCAGCGGTGAAGTACGACTAGTCCTCGAGGGCGGCTGCAGGACCCCACCACCATGGCGCCTGGGTAAGATACCGGTTGAGAATGCTTCTTGCGAAATTTACAACAGATGATTCGAACTTTGGACCAGCGGGTACCGCAAGGGTCACATCGCTCTTATCCACTCGTCCACCCAATCGGTGGGTAGAGAAGATTCCTGGGTTCGTCATGCGTTAATCCTAACCTTTTGGTACTTACATTTTCACATGTGAAAATTACGAAAACTTTAACGGAAGATTCCTGGGTTTTCAAATGAGATGCTCATGGCGAAAATCAGACCGAAATGAGTTGACGGTGTGGCCCACGCCCTCCTGGCTCGGCGGATGGCGCCACGCGCCGTCCAGTGAACCCAACGCACAGGGCCGTAGCTCCGCCCTCCGGGGTCCATTTCGAGTGATCTATACCCGATAAGAAATCTTATTCGATGAACCACATTTTCAACACAATGTTGAAGCAGAAAGATTGCCGAATTTCCGATTAAATGGAGCCCGAGTTGGTCGGATCGCTAGCCGGTGCCTCTGCAGCGCAGCTCTCACTTTGCGAGGCCGTAGAACCGTAAAGCTATAGGGAACAAAATTTCCTCGCTGGGTTGTCGGCAGTTCGCCAGAGAACTCTCGGCTCTCCGGCGAAGCGGCGCTGCTAACAGAAAACTCTCCGTATACACAACCAATACCCAACCACACTGGATTTTTCTCCTAACATGACCAGCTTTCGGCTAACTCCCGGCCTCGCGTATCTAACTTCCGTTTTAAATGAAGTTTAGTTAACAAACACAACTTATCATTTGTTGTTCAAAGTGATAAGTAAGGTACAACCCAAAGAATATCTCGAGTTCTGCACTTAACCGTGATACGAAGGTTGTGTTCACTGTTCATACATACTATCACGACAGACGTAAAACTTGTGCTGCCGATAAACTGCAGCTAAGCTTTCGACAGAACAATGTATGATGTGGAAACTTGTAGGGAAGTTAGAGAAATAATGCCAAAAAACCATATCGGATACGATTGATTGTGGATGTTTCGATAGTTATTAGGAATGACGTTAAAGGAACGTGTAGTTAGGGTCCGATTTTTCATTAACTACAGAATCAGATACTACGAAGAGACTCTTAACTATGCGTTCGGTTTTAAAACTGTCGATCAAAAGACTTGGCTAGTTGTTATTAGTGTTGAGCATTGCGCAGCTAGACACATCCGGAGCAGAACATAGAAACTATTCATTTAGGGTTTGGATAGCTCAGAAACTATATTTAGAGACTGAAATCTATCTAAAATGAGTTTAATTAATCCCCAAAGTTCAGTCATATCTTATACCCTTGGGAGTAAGGTGAATTAAATCGACTTTCGCATCCTTCAAACTTGGCGAGGCTAAAAACTGAATTGTCTTAATGCGGTGAATCGTCTTTAATGCCTGCTATTTGTTCAATCATTTGACTTTTTTAGTAAGACGGTTACCAATGGTCGCTACCCATGTTTTGTTTGCCATTTTTGTCATGATAGTTACCATTATCATCAGTAGGATTTCACTTGATCCGTTAGCCGTTAGTGCAGTTTAGGTTTACCTCATTAGCGGTTGAATTTGTTTTCTAGTTAAATAGCGTTTTTATTTAAGAAAAAAGTTTTGGAAACGATCACATTTTGATATCAAGACTTCAACATCATATATCTACCAATGTACTTACATAAAATATCGTTGAAACTTGCAGTTATGGTCTAAGACAAAATCACATTAATGCGAACACTTAAACAGATACTTCAGAATCCTGTCTTGTGATGATTTCCGAGGCAACCTAATTAATGACGATGACCTCCTAATTTTTGTCTTTTTTTTTCCCCGTTTCTCACTAAACAAGTTATTATGGAGAGATTTTGTTTTTATAACTCATGTTGTAGAGTTGACCTTAAGTTTATGACACGTCACTTTACTTCGGCTATAAAAACGTCTCCCCTCTCATTCACTTCTCTTCAGTCTCTAGGATCGGAGAGGGAGAGAGAGAGAGATGCAGAGAGTGACGTACAATGAGTGCCTCCACAACTATGCTGCGAGGATGGGCAAATACATGGTGGATGGCTGCAGTGAGTATAGCCCAAAGAGCCCTAGCACCGACCTTCTTTGTGCTGCTTGTGGTTGTCACAGGAACTATCACAGGAAGGTGACCATAATCGACCTTGAGATGACTGAAGCCAGTGGCAAATACAGTCCTGGTGGTCAGAACATGTTCACCCCGAACGAAGAGAGCTTCGGCCTCGAGGTAGCCCTGCAGATGCTCGATGCCGGCGGAGAGGAGGGGAGGTTGAACCAGCTGGTCGCACCGGCACAGCCGGAGAAGAAGCAGAGGAGGCGCAAATCCAAATTCACAGACGAGCAGGTCGACCAGATGCGGGCTTTTTCCGAGAGGCTGGGGTGGTCGACGAGGGACCGCACCCGGGCAGCGGAGATTAAAGAGTTTTGTGCCAACATGGGCATCAGCTGGATGGTGTTCAAGACGTGGCTGCACAACAACAAAAAGCATTATGGTCGTGGATCTAGCTCTAAGAAAAATCGTTCCTCGACGAGGGACAATATCTAAAGTTTACAGCGTCCAAAGCCTTGGGGATACCCAGTAGGGTTTGAGGCGTTTTGCATGTAGAAAAGAGTGAATGCGTCTCGCTGGGTCCGGCTACAGTTTTATCGTAATTTTCTATTTTGTGATGTTCCTGCTCAGCTTTTCCTTCAATGAAATGTATGTGAATGTATTGCTTTCGCCCAGAAGCTTAAACTGGTGAAGAATGCGTCGTTATACATACGAAACCCAACTTAACTATTTCCCCTCGCAAGTAAGTCGACCCCTTCCATAATCACGTCCACGATCGTGGAACGAGAAAACAGGTAGAACAACATGAAGAACAAGCACGAGATAAAACTCAGAGAAAGTGCCATAATTTATAACTCACGATCTGTTTTACGATACCTTGTGATACAAATATTATTCTTCCGAAAACTCAATATGTTAGGGGACCCATCAAAATTTGTACCGCTTAATAATTGACTAATCGAATCTATATTATATGAACGGCTATCAGTTAAGTGAATCCATAAAGATATTAATGTCACTCTCTATGATATACGAATGGACACCATCAAATTAGGTTCGGTAATTGCTAGAGCAATTTGATTTACCATACCAGTATCATGACTAACTAATCAAACAATAAAACTAACGGTCAACTGAACTCATAACAATATTAACATCACTCTGTATAATATACGAACGACCAATAGCAAATTAGGGTTGGTAATTACTCGAGCATTTTTATTTACCATAACAAGATCATTAACGACCCACCAATCAAATCTATACTACATTAACCACTAATGGTCAAGTGAAACCATAACGACCAACATCGAATTAGGCAATCAAAAGACTTGGCTAGTTGTTACTAGTGTTGAGATTGCGCAGCTACACACATCCGGACCAAAACATGTAGAGCCATCCATTTAGGGTTTAGATAGTCAGAAACTATGTTTAGAGCCTGAAAATCTGACATGAGGTTAATTAGCCCTGAAGTTTAATCGTATCTTATACACTTGGGAGTAAGATCTTTACTTTTAGAATCTCAAATTCCTATGGTGAAGCTGAATTAAACGACTTTGCATCCTTCAAACTTGGTGTGGATAAAAATGGAATTATCTTAATGCAGCAAAACATCCTCAATGCCCGCTATTTGTTAATCATTTTATGTTTTTATTAAGATGGTTACCAATGGTTGTTATCCGTTTGTCGTTTGCCCTTCTTATCAAGATGGTTACTACTATTATCGATAGGATTTCACTTTATCTGTTAGTTGTTAGTGTGGTTTAGGTTTGCCATATCAGCCGTTAAAAGTAGCTACCAAATTGATAGTATAATTATACATTTGGAGAATTGACTCAATTGGATTATTATTTGATTGAGCAACATGTGATTAATCACATTTCAGTTGTTTACCGAAAGAACAAATTTTATTCTAGTGGCACCATTTTCCATAATTAAAATGGAGTAAAAAAAAAAACAATACCAAATTCAATTACTAAGTGTTAATAGTGTTTTTTTCTTTCTTTCTTCTATAATAGTCAAAACGATGACATTTGATACTGAGAGTTCACCATGAGATCATTTATTAACATATGTAAAATATCATTGAAACTTTTGCAGCTATGGTCTAAGGAAATCACATTAATGCAAATACTTTAACGGATACTCCGAAATCCACTCTTGTGACACTTCAAAGGCATCATGCTCTGTCGAGGGTCAGCGCGCCCCACAGTTGTTGTGTTGTGAGAGAAGATCTGATTCGTAAAGGCTGACAAGCCTATTTGCACAAAGGTCACAGAGGGAATGCGGGAGGATCCGTTTAAAAGTATTTCCCGAGCCATTAATGGATTTCCTTAGACCATCGCGGTGCAAGTTCAATGATATTTTACATATTGGGCGTTAAATAAATAAATAAAATCCAATTTAATTTTAAATGATGATCCTCATGGTGATGTGAACTCTCCAGTATCAAAATTGCATGCCGTTCGTTGTTTTTCGTTTTTTTTTTTTTTTTGTTTTTATTTCCCTTTTTTGTTTTTGGTTTTTGAACTATTTTATAGAAGGAAGGGAAAAGAGATAAAAGAAAAGAAAAAAGAAAAAAACACTATTAACATCTTAGTAATTGGGAATTGGTTATTGTCTTTTTTTTTTTTTTTTTTACCATTTTAATATGGGCGGAAAATGGTGCCACTAGAATAATAAAATTTTAGTCTTTCGGTAAAACAACTGAAATGTGATTTATTAATCACATGTCGCTCAATCAAATAATAATCCAATGAAGGGTCAATTTCTCCAAAGCGTATAATATACATCAATTTGGTAGTCACTTTTAAACGGTTCTGATACGGCAAACCTTAAACCACACTCCAAACAAACTAACGAGTTTTAAAGTGAAAATCCTATCGATAATAGTAGTATACCCATCTTGCTAAGTATATAATAAGAAGGGCAAACGACAAACGGCTAACAACCATTGGTAACCCATCTTTAATACAAAAACCAGTGAAACGAGGCATGATTCAACAAAATAGCGGGCATTGAGGAGGAGGAATATGTTTTGCTACTGCAAAATTTCCACCTTAAGGATATATATATATTCCTACATTTTTTTTTTTTGGTTTTTTTGGGTTGTTATCCTACACCAAGTTTGGAAAGGATGCAAAAAGTCGGTTCCTTTTAATGCAGGCTTCACCATCAGGGAATGGGAAATTTGTTGTTAAGAATTCCCCATATTTCGTGAGATTTTTATGAGTATTTTTTCCGTCCTAAAAGAGGGGTAAGGTGTGGGTAAGTAAACAAGAGTAGCATGGGGGTAGAAAGGTAAAAAATAATGAAGTAAGAAAAAGAGAGAATCAAAAGAAACGATCAGAGAAGAGGGAAAGAAGATTCCCCTTTACTCCCATTACGTGGGTTTATTGTAATAAAGAGTTGAGAATTTTTTAATACATGTATTTAAACTTCGAGGACTTAAATTGTTTATTTTAAACCCCAGCCTCTAATAAAGGCAGATCATCCTTAGGCTCGGCCCTGTAAACATTTAGATTTCTGAACTATACCCTCCTAAACCCCTAAAGAGTGGGATCGGGCCTCCCTTGCCATCTGACATTGTTTTGGGTCATCACAGTGAGTGTGTGTAGCTCGCGCAAATCTCAAACACTAGTAACCAACTTAGACCACCAAAAGCACAGTATTTTGCATTTCAAAATGTGCGTAATACTTGTTGGGTGAGTTATCGGTTAACCTCTATAACATTAACAATTGACGGTGGTTATTTTCCCTCAAGGCTTTCCGGGGTGGATGTAGGAGTTATATATGGAGAATTTTGGATTGGTGGTCCGGTAGTATGACTGGTTTATTGGGGTGCGGTAAATAAAATAATATTAAAAAATGCTCGCTAGTGGTAGAGGGGTGGTAAAAAACTTCCCCGCTAGACCAACCGTTCCACGCCATCTCCCGGGCACCGCAGATCGGCCGCCGCCTACTTGGTCGTCGGCGGTAGTATCCGTTATAGTTATACAGAAGCCCCGAACCACACCCAGGACTTCAAATATTGTAAGTAACCGAGTCCCACGAGCCTCTGTTCCCTTTTCCTCTCACATTGTAAGTATGTCACAGTAGCGGGCAATCCAATAGCGTCCGGCCGTAGGTAGTATGTGAGACCCCCTCTTACCCAGGCCGAACCCTTTTCCACACCCACTCTGCCGAGTAGCCGCGATGGCACAAATGAAGGATCCCAGGAAATAATTAGCAAATAACGCACTCTCCGGAGAAGTCCACGAGGCGAGAATACATAGAGCGTGACATTAATGTATCCTTTATAGGGATTCACTAACCTGATAGACCGTTCATATAATATTATCGATTCGTAAATAGTAGTCAATTATTAGCATTCTTGGTACAAATTTGGATGGGTCCACCTAACATATTGTGAGTTTTTTTTTTCGGAAGAATAATATTTAGTATCAACCAAGGCTTCACTACGTTTTTTTTATTTATAGTATATTTTTATTTAAATATAATTTTTTTTTTGTATTTTTTATTTTTTTTATTTTTTTATTTTTTTCAAAAAGTTTAAATTTTTTTGATACATATTTTATTTTTTTTAATATTTTTTTTTTTTTTTTTTTTATATACAAAAAAATAAATAATCTTATTTTTTTAATAAAAAAAACAATAAAAAACTAACTAATACAAAATTATAAACAAAATTTTAAAAAAAAAAATAAAAATATCAAAAAAAACACTAGGATTATCGTGAGCCCCCCCCCCCCCCGGAGCTTATTACATCACGGCACTTATCTCTGTAGTTTAATCTCGCTGCTTTCGTTTCTTTCATGGTGTTCCTACCTGGGTTTTTCTCGTTCCTACGATCTTGTTGTGGGAACGTGGATTTTATGGGGAAGTGGGTCGACTTATTGCGAGGGGAAAATATAATAGTTTTAAGTTGGTGTTCGTATGTTATAAACGACGTCATTCTTCACCAGTTTTTTTTTAAGCTTCTCGGCGACCACACTCGGCGGGGGGAGGGTGGGGGGGGGGGGGGGTGGGAGGGGGGGGGGAAAGCTAAATATACATTTACATACATTTCATTTGAAGGAAAAGGCTGAGAGCAGGTACATCACAAAATAGAGAAATTACGATTATTATTTTAAAAAGCTGTTAAAGCCGGACCCCAGCGAGTAAAACCGAACACAACATTCTTCACTCTTTTCTAACATGCAAAAAACGCCTTCAAACCCTTACTGGGTATCCCCCAAGGCTTGGGGTACGCTGTAAATACGTTTCAGATATTGATCCCTCGTCGAGGTAACGATCTTTTCTTAGAGCTAGATCTCACGACCATAAATGGCTTTTTGTTTGTTGTGCCTAAGCCCAGTCCTTGAAACAACCATTCCAGCTGGTATGCCCAAGTTGCCACCAAAACTCTTTAATATCACGCTGCCCCCGGGTCCGCTCTGGTCTTATTTTCCCTCGTTAGATGACCACCCCAGCCTCTCGAAAATATGCCTCGATCTGGGTCGACCTGTCGTCTGTGAATTTGGCATGTTGCCGCCTCCTCTCTTCTTCTCGGCCTGTGCCGGGTGGTGTTGAGTGGGTGGTCTGGCTGCGGAAACCAGCTGGTTTTCTTTCAAATCCTCCCCTCTCTCCGCCGGCACCTTCTCGTAGCAAAATAATCGGAAGATGATCTATTCTTATGCAGTGTTTTTGGCGACCTCGAGGCCGAAGCTCTCCTTCGTTCGGGGTTGTGATCTTGTCTTGTGGTGGCATTTGGTGTGTGGGGATGTTGCTAACATGTTGACACACCCAGACAGCAGGACAAGGACTGTAATTTTTTTTCCACTGCGGCCTTTACTCTTCATCAGTCATCTCACAAGTGTCCGGGATATTGTAACCTTCCTGGGATAGTCTGTGAAAAAACAAGCGGCACAAAGGGGGTGGGTGCCGGTGCCTAGGGGGCTCTTTGGGCTTATACGCAACTGCAGCAACATAAAAAATCACAAATGTTATTTGAACAGTCCTCGAAGCATCCAGAGTGGCGTGAAGTGAGGGTGTTTGGTGATGAGGCACCACTAATGGTGTTACGTCACTCTCTCGCAGCTCTCCTTCTCTCACTCTCCGACCTAAGCCAGTGAAGAGTAACTTAGAATGCTGAAATGAGAGTGGAGGGACGTTTTTATAGCCAAGTAACAGGATACCACCCGTCTTTGTTGTCATAAACTTAAGCGTCAACTTCGACCAACATGATGTTATAAAAACAAAATCTCTCCATAAAACTTGTTTTAGTGAGAAAACGGGGAAAAAAAAAAGACCAAAATAGAGGTCATCGTCATTAATTAGGTTGCCTCGGAAACATCAAAAAGACAGGATTCTGAAGTATCTGTTTCATAGTTTTCGCATTAATGTGATGTTGTCTTAGACCATAATGCAAAGTTTCAAACGTATTGTATGTAAGTACATTCGGTCGAAGATATTATGACTGTTGGGAAGTCTTGATATCAAAAAGTGATCGTGTCCAAAAACTTTTTTCTTAAATAAAAACGCTATTTAACTAGAAAACCAAAATTTCAACGCTAATGAGGTAAACTAAATCTGCGACTAACGGCTAACGATCAAGTGAAATCCTACTGATGATAATGTAATATCCATGACAAAAATGGCCAAACAAAAAATGCGGTAGCACCATGGTAACGTCTTACTAAACAATCAAAATGATGAACAAATAGCAGGCATTTAAAAGAGGATTCACCGCATTAAGACAATTCAGTTTTTTTTTTTTTTCTAGCCTCTGGCCAAGTTTGAAGGATGCTGGGAAAGTCGATTTAATTCACCTTACTCCCAAGGGTCTAAGATTATGACTGACACTTTGGGGATTACATTTTTTTTTAAAATCATTTTAAGATAGAATTTAAGTCTCTAAATACAGTTCTGAGCTATCCAAACCCCCTAAATGAATAGTAGTTTCTATGTTCTGTCCGGATGTGTCTAGCCTGCGCAATGCTCAAACTTAAAAACAACTAGACAAGTCTTTGATCGACAGTTTTAAACCGAACGCATAGTTAAAGAGTCTATTGTCGTATCCCTGATTCTATGTAGTTATTATGAAAAATCGGACCCTAACTACACGTTTTCCTTAACAGTTCATCCTATAACTATCGAAACATCCAAATAAATCGTATCCGAATGTTTTTTGGCATTAGTCTCTAACTTCCCTACAAGTTTCCACATCATACATTGTTCTGTCGAAAGCTTCAGCTGCAGTGTTATCGGACAGCACACGTTTTACGTCTGTCGTGATAGTCATGGTTTCATGAACAGTGAACACAACCTCGTATCACGGGTTAAGTGCAAGAACTCGAGGATATTCGTTGGGTTGTACCCTTACTTATCACTATTGTTTTTTTTTTTTTTTTGAACAACAAATGATAAGTTGTGTTTGTTAACTAAAACTTCATGTGTTTTTGTTTTTTAAAACCGGAAGTGTTAGATACGCGAGGCCGGGAGTTAGCCGATAAGTGCTCATGTTTAGTGAGGGGAAAAAAAATCCAGTGTGGTTCGGTATTGTTGTGGTATACTGAGAGTTTTCTGTTAGCAGCGCCCGCTTCGCCGGAGACCACGAGAGTTCTCTGGCGAAATGCCGACAACCCCAGCGATAGGCGGAAATTTTGTTCCCTATAGGCTTCTACGGGTTCTACGGCCTCGCAAAGGAGAGCTGCGCTGCAGAGGCACGGCTAAGCGATCCGGACCAATCAGGGCTCCATTTTAATCGGAAATTCGCAATCTTTGCACTGCTTCAACATTGTTGTTTAGATTTTTTGTGGAAAATGTTGGTTTTGTTGTTCAGTCGAATGAAAGATTTCTTACGGGTAATAGATCACTCGAAATAGAGACCCGGCGAGGGCGGCAGCGACCGGCCGCCTGTGTTTTTTGCTGTTTGGTGGTTCACTGACGGGTGGGCGCGTGGCAGCCATCCGCCGAAGCCAGCGCATGGGCCCGTGGGGCCACAACCGTCAACTCATTTGTTCGGTCTGAATTTCGCCATGAGCATTCTCACTTTGAAAACCCAGGAATCTTCCGTTTAAAGTTTTCGTTAATGTTTCACATGTGAAAAAATGTAAGTACCAAAAAGGTTTAGGATTAAACGCAGACGAACCCAGGAATCTTTAACACCGATTGGTCGTGGTCGTGTGGCCAACGAGTTGGGAAATAAGAGCGGATGCCTGACTTGTGACCCTCGTGCCGTATGCGGTTACCCGCTGGTCCCAAAGTCGATATCATCTGTTGTAAAATTTCGCAAGAAGAAGCAACCGGGACTCTCCATCTATTACTTAGTTTATAAAAAAAGATTGGCCGTGACGGATGGAAGCCAAAACACTAACTCGGAGCAAGACCACCCATGCTGCACCGATGTCTGATTAAAACTTCGGCTCAAGTGGCTTTTGGAAAACTCAAAGCTGCTTCGTAAATACTCTCCCAAAACCACCTTGAACGTCCAGTATGTCTTTGTGTAGAGGGGCAAAAGTGTCAATTTTAAGGACGCTAGAAACTCAGTCGGAAATATTTAGACCTCTTGACTCCGCGCCCCCCACAAAAAAAAAAAACTTCCATCCACCAAAACAGTATACCACAGTCAATTCATGAGAAAAATTGTGGGCACACCTACTAAGACTAACTCGCGAAAAAGTAAAGTCAAGGGAATGTTATTCCGCGCAGCAAGTTGCTTCGCGTAAATGATAAACCATTTAAGAACCTCTTTGTACAAACACTTGTAAGAAATTCAAGAAAGCGAATAGAAGATAGGGATATTTCTTTTTCACTGCAAAAAAATAAAGAAAACCATATCTGCATTGCATACTTCATATTCATATCTTTGTTTGTTTTCTTTTCTTTTTTTTTTTCTTTTTGCGCACTAGCATAAATTACGATATAAGGTGTTAGAAATAAGAAATTTCGTTTACGGCACAAAAAATCCTAGGAGCGTGAAGAAGAAACGGTATGAGAGGGCGACCAGGGAGTGAGAGGAATGTGGGAAGGTACGAGGGGTTTGCAGACAGAGGGCAGAAGAGCAAACGTAGGAACATGCAAGGTGCTGCATGCACGGGGGGCCCATGAACTGACAACCTCTGAT